>CATIWQ010277416.1:0-49110 GCA_949673415.1 Euphorbia schlechtendalii | reverse complement strand
TTAGGAAACTATAGCCATAATACTTTGAAATTGATCAATAAAGGATGAGGGTATTGAAGAAAAATCAAAAGAAAGAGAGGATAACCAATGAGTTATGCAAAAGGTGAGGAATGGTACGGAGTAGAAACTGCAACCATTCATTAAGTAAAAAAATAAAAGAAAGCATAGCATGAAAAATGGGTGCAAAGTATAAAGTACTAACATATGCCTAAAAGAAAAAAAATGAGAGAGTGGTATGGAGCATAAAATGCAACCACTGAAAAAGGGGAGAGTGGTATGGAGTATAAAATGCAATCACTAAGAGTGTTTTAGCATCCTAGGTTACCTAAAACTGCCTTGAGAGAAATTAATCAAAGTGCGCTTTCTATGTCCTTTATATTTTATACTACGCTTAAGAGAAGGTAATATTCGAGTATGCATATAACGCTTATATAAAGATGCGATTCGATTGACTCTCCATTAAGAACAAAGGTATGCAACTAAACTATATAAATTTCACATTACCAATTTGTGGGAATTTTTGAACTTCTTCTTGTAATCTTTTGCAACGTGGAATGTGGTACTCACTGCAATAGTCTCCAAATGAGGTATGAACTTGTTTACCAATTTATACACTTTTGTTGAATTTACCTTGAGGACAAGGCAAAAGTTAAGTATGGGGGTATGATAAGTGTATAATTACACTTATTATCATATTGATTTTATACACTAAAAACTATAATTTAAGTCATTTTTATACTTCATATAAAAGATTTCACGTGGTATGTAGTTGTTTTTGATGCAAATGCAGATACTAGGTAAATCATGGGAGTATAGTGATCTGAAGTAGAATTCTATGAAAAAAGAGTGAAAAAGGTGCAAAACGATGTGTGGAACTTAATGATTTGGCTTAGGATCGAAGCTATCAAAGATTGGTGAAGTTGCAAGGAGAATTCTGAAGAAAAATGCAATTCACGATCGTGATAACCATTTGCGGTCGCCACTTGTTCTACTTTAGAATAGAATTCTGCCAATGAAAGATTCATGGTCATGACTTGTATATCGCGGTTACTACTTGGATGGTTTTCTATTTTTATCTTCTTAACTACCAATCACCAGATAAGCATGATCAATCGCCATCAACTACCAGTGAATAGACATTTATCAGAAGTCAACCAATCATGAAAAGGTGCCTGTCCATTATGGATTAGATTGAAGCTTCTCAAACCAATCACAATGAAGTGATGCAATCATTCACCAATGGACGCGACTCTTCATTTGGATAGACGCAACCCTTCAAACACTATAAATAGAGCTCCAAACTTCACAAATTTCATGCAGTGGATGTGGCAAGAAGACCAGGGTTACATATAGTGTGTGTATAGATAGAGAATTTGCTACATTCATAAGTGTTAGCGAGAAAATGTTTAAGTGATTCGAATCCTTGTTTCGATGACTAGATTTCTCTATATTCTCGAGTGATTATTGTATAAGTGTACTTGCAAATCACTTATCAATAAAAGTTTTTGTTCTTCAATATTCGTTTGTTCGATATTCGCAAAGAATAGCATCCTAGTAGAGGTTCTATAAGGGCCGAGAGCGAATTCAAAGTAGATGCAGAAATTGCGGGAATTGACGACTCCCATTAAAGAGTGGATATGGTTTGATCAACTTTAGCTTTCACATGCATACCTTACAACTTTACTTTGCTTTCTACTTATACTTTCTATTTCGAAGTTTATGATATGTCTATGTGTCATAATGTGTATTTCGTGTAAAGTCTTTTATATTAATCAAGTTATATGCGTTGGAATTTATTTTAAGAGTAGTTTCAGGGTTAACAATATCATGTATAATCACTAGATCTGTGATATAACGCTATTTAGTGAGCCAACATTTTTGGAATGGTAACTTGCTAAATGTGGCTATGTGAGAGCGACCCCTACTAAGCATAGTATTGATGTTATCCAGGTTTATATAATTGTCTTAATTCCTTTGTGCTAGGTTTAGAAAAGTCATTTCATGTGTTGCTCTGCAGCGTATAATTGAACATCTGAGTGTTTTGAACCGAGTCTGTTAGATTAATTTAGTGAATCGTAACATCTTTGTTGAACTTGCATGTTTTCTTTGCTATCCTTATTTCATAGGGAAAATCTATATATTTATATTCTCTAATCTTTCATGTCTGTATTAACTCATTCTTCATTCTAACCCTCCTATCCAAAATTAACAATACATATTATTTTCTTTATCCTTTTTCCCTATTTGATCATTAGAGCTAGTCATTCCCTGTGGGATCGATATCTTTTGAAACTACATTGCAACCGTATACTTGCAATTATCATCATTTTTCTATTTGATAAGAGGTACTAACAAAACCTATACTTTACGAGAACAAGTTTTTGGCATCATTAATATATAGCCAAACTCCTTGCGTAAAAGTCATTAAACTTTTCAGTAGAGAAGTGGCGAACAGGATAGAGAAAACCCTATCCCTCAACTAGGTCAGCCACGCGGATCCCTACGATCTACTGGCTAACCCATGCATAGCCCGCATACGTGGGCTATTTGGCAGCCATGCAAGGTAAACCCTCTTGCACCGCAAGCTGGGCCTACTACCCAGTGGCCTGCGAGCATTTTCGCTCGCGGGGTAACCGTGCAGGCCCCACCTAGAACAACCCGTGTATATTAGGGCCCACTCGAATGAGAAAAATTCCCTTACTTTGCTCTATGCATTTTTTCCCAAATTCTCCTTTAATTCTTTTAATTATTAATTTGGTCCAACCAATTATTAATTCATCCGATGAATTGGACAAGCTTAATATTCTTGGCATAGACCTAGTCTATAGGTTCTTTACCTTGTCTGTTAAAGACCCAAAGTGTGTGACCTCATAGGATCCTGAAGTATAGAGCCGCTAGAGGTTAACATAAACATAGCTTCCCATCATGGAACCTTTAGGCTCAAGTTCTAGATCGATATGGAAGTCGATAACTCTAGATGATCAAATGGCTTTTTAGCAAAGGCGTATAATCCCTCAATACTAGGAACGTCACGTACTTGTGACTTGATCTAGTTCTGCAATAGTAACCAATATAATGCACTCCTTTCATCAGGTTAAGTACCATCTACTTTATTGAGCTCGAATTAAGTGTCAGCTCATGTGATAGTCGTAACTATCATAGAATTTAACTTGTTCACGAAGAACACCACTTGCCATAATGTATCCAGATTGACTAGAAACTTGTTCTATCAATCTTATACTCTGATCAATAGTTTATGAGTGTCTCTTCAATAAGAGGCCTTAAGGTACATCTCCCATTATATCACTATATCAGGAGCGATGGGTCCCTTCTTGACTACTCGGCTTACCAACATGTGATCATCACTATACCCATAATCATCCGTATCATCCTAATCACTAGGGTATGAATAAGTATGACCCAAAGTATAGCAATCCTACATAAGGTAACCAATACCTGAGGTCTGAGGATACTTGTACTGCTACTACAATAAGACATGACACTAACATTTGTAGATGGACTTTCACAATCTGAAGGATGTAAAAGATTACAGTAAAAAACAAGGATTTGACTATATATCAAATCTGATGGATGTATAACCCTCATAATCTTCATTTGAGGAACGGTGATTTTACATCCATTTGCCAGATCTCATAATCATAATGAGCGGTGATGGCAAGGATTATCTTGATAGACTTTAGCAAGGCCACCGATGAAAAGGTTTCATCATATTCAATTCCTTCTTTTTGATTGTAGCCTTTTGCAACCAACCTTGCTTAATAGGTAATTACATTACAGTCCATGTCAATTTTCTTCTTGAAAACCCACTTACATCCTATAAGCTTAATCCCACTTAGAGCATTAATCAAGCTCCAAACTTGATTTTTGTACATTAGTCCATCTCTAACTTCATTGCTGTTAACCATTTGTTAGACTCTAAACTTTCCATTGCCTCCTTGTATGTCTTGGGCTCATCATCTTCCAAAAGGAAGAGATGTTTAACATTAGTTATAAGAAAACCGTATTGCTCAGGAGCGATTGGAGCCTGACCTGACCTACACAATGTCGGTGTTATAATAGGCTATTCCATTCTTACACTTTCTTGTGTAACATGTGTATTAACAATCAGTTGATTGTCTTTTTGGTCTTCTTGAGTGCTTAACTCCAGATTGTAGCTTTCGCAAGTATATGCTCCTTCTCGAGGTATTGAGCATTTCTAGAAACAAGTACCTTTTTTTCCTTGGGATTATAAAAGGTATAACCTATAGACTCCTTAGGGTAACCTACAAACAGACACCTTTTAGACATAACACCCAGCTTATATGAACTTGTGCTCTTTACATAAGCATGGCATGCCCAAACTCTCAGGTGAGAGAGAGAGGTTTCTTACCATACCACAATTCGTATGGTGTTTGATCAACTGAATTTGAGGGCACTCTATTTATGATATAAACTGTGCTCTTAAGTGCATAACCCCAAAAGGATCCGTTGATTACTGCTTAGCTTATCTTGGACCGAACCATATTGAGTAGGGTTCGATTTCTCCTTTTTGACACTCCATTGTGTTGGGGGTGTATAAGGAGGCATCCACTAAGATAAAATACCATTATCCCTTAGATAATCATAAAACTCTTAGCTTAAGTATTCACCATATTGATCAGATCGAAGGGTCTTGATACTTTTCCCAAGTTGTTTCTCTACTTCAGTTCTGAATTTCTCAAAACTTTCAAGCTTTTGCCTCATTAGGTACATATAACCATATCATGAGCCATCATCGATAAAGGTTATGAAGTAGATGAAACCCTCATGTTTCTTAACATTCATTGGCTACATACATCAGAATGTATTATTTCCAAGGTATTAGTGGCACACTGACCCTTTCCTTTGAAAGGTTTCTTAGTCATCTTTCTTTTTAACAAGGTTCACACATCCCATAGGATTCTCATTACATTGGGCTCAAGTCACCACATTTGTGTATTTTAGTTAAGAGAGTCTCATTTATATGGCCTAGACAACAATGCCATAAGTATGAGGATTTCTCATTATCAAATCTTGATTTCTTATCAATTTTCATATTTAGAATTTTAATTTTAGTAACTAGAACATAAATGCCATCAACAAATATTCCACAAGCATAAAGAACATTATCGCTTTGAATTTGACATTTATTATTTGAAAATAAAACAAATCTCTCTGTTGCTAAATGTGTAATGGAAATAATATTCTTAGTGACTAAAGGAATATAATAGCAATTATGCAAAACTAAAACTAGGCTGCTAGGCAAGCGAAGGCTATATATCCTACAACTGTTGTAGCAACTCGTGCTCCATTTCTAACTCTTAGGTCCATTTCCCTCTTTGCAAGCCTCCTACTATTCTGTAACCCCTACACAGAAGTACAAATATGAGTACCACAACCAGTATCCAATACCCATGCAGAATCATAGGGAACTTTTGAGAAACTCTCTATCATGAACATACCTAAAGTAGATGCCTCACTTGGCTTCGAAATCATAGTTTTACAATCACATTTCTAGTGTCCGGGACTTCTACACATTAAACATATCCCTTTGGGCTTCTCCTTTTCAATGATCACATTTTTTACCTTCCTTTTGATAGGCATTAAACCTTTACCTTTTATGCAAGTCTTACTTACCAAGGTACCTATTCCTTTAACCTTCAAACCTTCTTCAAAACTTCTAAGCTTTTTAATAAACTTAGATGACTTGATGGTCTTTCTTGATATAAGATAATCTTTCACGAAGGGAGAATATTTATCAGATAGATTTTCAATGTCATAATTAATCATTCTCTTTGAATACTCGAAGTATTTAATGCAACAGTTAGAGGCTAGGATCCCATCATTTCTCTAAGAGGTATATAAGAATTTTAATATTTCATTCCATTCAATCTTCATGCCCTCATGAATTCCTTTGAGATGGATCATCATGGATTTTAGGTCCATACCATCATGCTATTTCTTAATCTTCAAGGTCATAGTTTCGAGCATCATAAGTGACACCACAAAAGCATCCTTCTTATGCTTAAGATACGCCTCTTTCTCCTGGACAAAAGCCTCAACATTAGGATTGACTAGTTCAAGATTATTCAAAATGTAATTTATGTCTCACTTCTCAAGCTCCTTTCTAAGAGCCTTGAACTAGTTATCAAAATTGATCCTTGTTAACTTATTGTCATGGTGTCGAACAAAGATTTATGTTTGGATTCATGTTCAACTTAGATATAAGATAAAAATTGTTTAGACATTAGTATATGTACATGCATTTAATATAAGGTCTTTAATTAAACACATAATTCCTACTATTTTCTCAACATTCAAATAACCCTTTCTATTTAAATTCGGGAAATTTGGTCCAACCAATTTTCCTTAGTAGGTAGCATCCATAGCCACTCATCATGACCCCCTGCTACAGTAGGTCAAGCCATAACAAGACAACCATGGTTTGAACCCATCCATTTGCATCCCATGCAATTGCTAATCCATTTGAGTTCTCTTTCTCAAGACTTGCGTACCCAATTGTAGGACTCCTCAAATGTGTCTCCAATCTGGCATTAACTCCAATGATATGGATAACTAACCTATTTTGGTTAAGGCATTAACCCCATCTAGTCTCATGACCAAACACATGTGAAGGGAAAGCATGTTGTACATGTCCTTATATCCGTTAATAAGGTTTGTATCACGACTTATGAAGAGAAGATAATCTACCACCTTAATATTGTTGTAGGGATTTTATTTGTGCCACTAGTCTCGCCCTAGTCTAGGTATTATATGATGGATATGATTATGATAATAATAATTCTTGGCTATTTTGAATTATTAACTCTAAAGGAACATGCTCAAGACTGGTACATCATAATCATTCCATTATGCCAAGACTCCACAATGCATGCAAAACAAATAAGGTCCATATTTCAGTTCTTACATCTATGTCTATGAGTTTTAATTTACCAACTTAAACCATGTTTGTAAAACCATATATAGAATCAAATTCCCATACTAGAAATCAACTAAGTCATAAAAATCCCTTGGGTACACTAGAACTTAATACCGATGGAGATTTCTAAGTAGAAGAGGCCCCCTTAAAGTGAATGAGCAACCAAGTCCAATCCTTACAAAAATATTCAGGGGCACTTCGATTCGTTTTACCACGGACAACTATGATTTAAAGATTTTGTTCTTTAATTGAGTGAAGTACGGGATGACCCTAAATTTAAAGCATTTACACGTGTGGTAAAACATTGTTAATTTATACAATAATCACCTAGACTAAGATTGAGCAAAACCTTAATCTATTTATCACATCATTTTCTATAACAAGAATTGAAACCTAAGTCATACATAGCATACTTTAATCAATTCATTAAAATTACCAAATTCAACATATTTTAATCAATCATGCATCGTACAAGGTAAGCTTTGATACCAGTGCTTGTTAATCAAGATAGTAATTGAACATGCAAGTTGCAAAACAAAATTTTAAAACTTAAAATTAACCCTAAAGGATCTCCTAAGCATGTCATTATTGATATAATCTAAGTTGAAACTTTCCATAGATGCTAATAGGTTTATAAAACTTATAAAAGAAACATAGAATCTGAGTTATGAACATTACCAATTGATGCGTGCTTCTCTCTTTTGGATGCATCGTTTCCTTAGAGCAATTCTATTGAACTTAATTGGAATTAGCCTCCAAACTAGGATAGCCTCTACAATTGATCCACATAGATCTTCACCAACCAAAACCTCCGTTGAGGTAGAACTCGTTGGTAGTCAGCAACTGCTAGACCACTTTAAGACCAACCCGAAAATATTAATTGAGAAGGCTCACTTCAAAATAGAAAGAGCCTTCTAAAAAATTCTTCATCGCTTGGAGAAACTCGTGGAGGATCTCACAAAATCTCACGAAGAAAAGATGTTGAACTCAGAGAGAAAGGCTGAGCTGAACTGATGGAGAAAGGAGAATGGGAGCACTATATATAAGGGGAGGAAAAAACTCCCATAAAAAACCAATGTGGAATGTGTGCTAACTTGCCTTGCCTCCTAAGCCAGGATTGCGGGCCTAACCACAAGCCCAACTTACGAGTGCCCTAGCGGGCTTGCACAGAATGCCTGTACAAGCGCTGCCATGGGCAGCACTTTTGGGCTTGGTGCCTGCTAGTTCACGCTACCCAATGCAAGAGCATTCTAGTGTCCCGTGTGCATTTTTCCTCGTAGGGAAGCAACATAGGCCCCCACTTCGAACAACACGTATTTGTTGGGGGCCACTCTCAACAAGAAAAATTCCCATGCTCCACTTCGTGCAAATATTCCCAATTTTCTCCTTTAATCCTTTTAATTATTAATCTAGTCCAACCAATTAATATATCATTCAAAGAATTCGACAACCTTAATATTCTTGGAATAGACCTAGTCTATAGGTTCCTTACTTAGTCTAGTAAGTGTGTGAACTCATATGATCCCAAAGTATAGAGCCGCTAGAGGTAAACCTAAACTGGGCTTTCCATCCGGGAACCTTTAGGCTCAGTGTTCCAGTTCGATATGGAACTCGATAACTCTAGACGATTAAATGGGCTTTCTAGCAAAGGCGTATGATCCCCCGATACTCGGAATGTCACGTGCTTGTGACTTGATCCGATTCTAGAGTAGTAACCAATATAATACACTCCTTTCATCAGGTTAAGTACCATCTAGTTTATTGAACTCAGATTAACTCTTAGCTCATATAATAGTCATAGCTATCTTGGAATTATACTTGTTCACAAAGAACACCACTCGCCATTATGTATCAAGATTGACCAGAAACCCGTTCTATCAATATTATACTCTGATATGAGATTTATGAGTAAGTCTTTGTAACAAGAGGTCCTAAGGTACATCTCACATTATATTATTATATCAGTAGCGATGGATCTCATCTTAACTACTCGGCATACCAACATGTGATCATCACTATGCCTGAAATCACCCATATCATCCTGATAGCTAGGGTATGAATAATCACCCATATCATCTTGATAGCTAGGGTATGAATAAGTATGACCTAAAGTATACCAATTCCTATGTAAGGTAACCAATATCTCAGGTCTGAGGATACTTGTACTGCTACTACAATAAGACATGACACCAACACATGGATATAGTTAATTCTCAGTGTCTATCTTATAGAAATCTCCAATGTATTACCCAAATACATTCATATGTTAACTCAAGGTACCACCTTCAGCTCGTGAGATTGGCTGATTGGATCTAATCCAAGGAGTAAGCCTACACATTCTAGTCTGTCCGCTTCATTGATGTACAGTCTCAATGAAACTATGACTAGGGATATTTAGACTATTCATAGTAACACATATTTTTAGTTCTCACACAACGTATATCCTTGCACTTTTACTCTACGAAGTAGTCACAGACTTTGTCTTATCAATGCGCATATATATAATACCACATATATATGATACCAACGAGATACATAAATAAAAAAACACTGATAAATAACAAAGATGCCTTTACTATTATTAATAATAATAATCTAAATCTATTTGTATGTTATAACTAATTAAGATATATATTCCCTAATTACCTCTAGGGCATACATCATTTCTAACACTTGCATGGGCTTATAGTGCAAACCCGCAAATGAGGCTTGTGGGAATTCTTATAAGGCCTCACTTGCGGGACAAGGGAAGCCAGACATAGCCCATCATAGTGGGTTATGCACATGGATTGACTCACATAGAGCATGGAGCTCTACATAGCAACCCGTGTGGGATGGAGACATTTGCCCCCCTCCACTATAAATAGTGGCCTCACCTCCTACTCTTTTTGTATTTTAGCTTAGTCTTTCCTTTTGAGTTTTGACTTCTTTTCTTCGTGAGTTTTTTTTACATCCTCCACGAGTTTATCCGCTTTCACAAGAATTCTTTTAAAGGATTATTATTATTTTGGAAAGATCTGTCTTTGTTATATTTTTGGGTTGGTCTACAAGAATTCTAGCAGTTTCTTGTTAACTTACCATTTCTTCCTCTACACGTGGTTTTGGTCGGTGAGGTCCATGTGGATTAGTCATAGAGGCCATCCTGGTTTGGAGGCTTTTGCTAATGGAGTGTTGTCCAATTGATCTAAGGGATGCAGCACCAAAGGGAAAGGTACGCATCAACTGGTAATTGTCTAATCTTAAATGCTCAATTTCTTTTATTAAGTTTTATAAACCTATAATTATCTATGGAATGTTTCAATTTAGATTATACCAATCATGCCATGCTTAGGATATCCCTTAGGGTCAATCTTAATTTTTAAAATTCCACCATGAAAGTTTGCATGTTCAATAACTGCCTTAGTTAACCATAAACTACCTGTGTATTTACTGAGTTTATTCAATGAAATATTACAAGTTTCCATCGAAGTTAAGAGTTCCTTAGCTTATTATATTTGTGTTGTTCTTGCATATATAATGTTGTTGCAGGAATTAACCAAGACTAACTTGAAAGGAGAATCTGAGTAAGATAAAGTCTCAAGATAAAGAAAAGTTCTCTAAGTATGGGGGAGTTGTTGCTAACTAAAGGAAATCCACTTGGCATGGGAGAATCTTACATTACTTATCAGGTATTCCTATATCCATAAACTATTTATTTAATTAAATTTTTCTACTACCTAGTTTGTTATTTGTTCCTAAATGGGTAAGATTGTTGAACCCAAGTTAATAGTGCTAGTTAATTAAGATAGTAATTGAACAAGCAAACTTGTAAAGCAGAATTTCAAAACTTAAGATTAACCCTAAAGGATCTCCTAAGCATGCTATGATTATTATAATCTAAGTTGAAATGTTCCATAGATGCTTATAGGTTTATAAAACTTATTAAAATAAACCTATCATCTAAGTAAAGAGCATTACCAATTGATGCGTGCCTTCCCTTGGTGCTATGTCCCTTAGAGTAATTTGGCAGCACTTTGTTAGCTCTAGCTTCCAATCTAGGATAGCCTCTATGATTGATCAACATGGATCTCCATCAACCAAAGCATCCCATTGAGGAAGAAACCATTGTTAGACAGCAGCTACTAGACCACTTGAAGACCAAACCGAAAATAATACAAAGAAGGATCTCTTCCAATTGAATAAGCCTTCAAAAGAATTCTTGTGACATTGGAGAAAATCATGGAGGATCTCATAAAAAGCTCACAAAGAAATGATGTTAAAACTCAAAAGGAAGGGATAGTTGAAGTGAGAAATAAAGGAGCAGGAGGAGGCTATATATAGGGAGAAGTTCAACTCCCCATTTTAACAATGTGGGATAGGAAACCCTATCCCACAAGTGGATTGTAGAACCCAAGTTAATAGTACTTCACAGTACTTAAACATTTTGGAAATAGTAAACTGACTAGGATAGTGAAATTAATTGAGTACTAAGTATACTCTTAATTAATAAAACTGACTTGAGTGTGTTTAAGGAAAAACAACTCAGTTTGCTATGTAATTAATTAAGTTATGGCTTAGAGTAGGAAAAGCTGAGTCTGTGTTCAGTACTACATAGTTTAGAAGAATATCAACTCAGTTGTGCTAAGTTAGCTTTTATTAAGTAAACGCTTGATTCATTGGCACTTAGAGAGTTATATTACACCTCCTTCGATGCTTTTCATGTTAAAAAGCACTGAAATTAATGAAGATTTCCAGTGGTCCTCACAATTCAAAATGGTATTAGTACGAAATGTTAGAGATTCCTCACTAAAGTCCAAGATAAAAAGAATCCTCTGACGTGCGCAATTTTCTTAGTGTCACCGTGTGTCTCTGCAAGTGTCAACAATGTCTACCTATCACAAGAATCCATGTTGCACTTCATGCACCTCTCTGTTAATCCATTTTGCTTGAAGAGAAATGAAAATTTCTCAACAGGAGTTTATCACGCCTCAACGTTAAAATTTCTATCTCTAAATGTCCTGGAATATGTCTCCAATGGGAAGATTTGAAAGATATGAAGAGAAGAGAAATTGAAGAACTGCAAGGATAAAAAGTTTGCAATGATACTTTTGAAAGCTTCAAGTAAAAATAGAAGATAGAAGCAACCGCTCAAACTTGGTGAATCACCTCAAATTTCTTTAAGAGTTGAAACTCTATGCAGTTACTCTCAGCTTCAAGTAATTCCACTTTCAAGCAATCGACAAACATCATTTCAAATAAGTTTATAATAGAGAGAATCAAATACTTAGATTTAACATTATAAGGATTCAACGTTTTATAAGTTGAATTCAGTTCTCACTTTCATTTAAAATCTGAGTGTTAGTTTGGGAAGGGTTTCCAAACTGAGTTGAGTGGTAGTTAGAAAGAAAGGTACTTTCTATAAAAATGTGTCTACCCACTGTAAATGCTACTCCATCTAAGTAATGAATGAACACCATTGGAGTAAAGCTCAGAGAAGGAATTTGAGGAGTGAAGGTAGGCTCGAGGCCGAACCAGGATAAAATCAGGTGTTGAAGTTCTAAACTTAAGCTTTAACTTTTATTGCGCCTAGCTCATTCATCATTCTTTCTATTGTTAATTAGTTTTGCATCAAAAACCGATCCAAGATGAGTAGAGTACTCAGCAAGTGATTGTAGATAAACTATGCCAACGAAGCTGACCAGTTTATAAGTTTTTAGACCAACTCAGCACGTATAACTCAGCATGCATCTTAAAACTTAACTTGGTTAAAAAACTTTTTATAAAAATTAAAAGTAACAAACATTCACATTCACCCCCCTCTGTGGTTGTTTACAAGCTGTCTAAGGTCCAACAAGTGGTATCAGAGCATTTGTTCAACTTATCGACTAATCATCTTTGAGTCAAGATCCATAAATTACTTACAAAAACTATAGTTCTGGCTCAGGTTAGGCAGTTCTCTTAAAGGAGGGAATGTCTGTTACTAAGCCACCTCTTTTTGATGGTAATCATTACACATTTTGGAAAAATCATATGAAAAACTTCATTTAACCGCAAAGCACGCAAGCTTTGCTCGTGATCGAGCTTGGCCCCAAAGTTCCCATTGTTGTGAGTAACGGAGTGTGTGTTCTAGTAGATATAGAGGACTACGACGACACTGACCTGAGGCTTGTCAAAGAGAATACCGCAATGATTAACTACTTACATTATGTGCTTAATCTTACTGAGTTCAACAAGGTCTCAAGATGTGAGACAACACATGAAATCTAGAAAAAACTAGAGATTACCTACGAGGGGATTGATAAGGTCAATGAGTCAAAGATCAATCTCATGATGAGAGAGTATGAGATGTTCTCTATGGGCACCGGCAAGGGTATTCAAAGCATGAATAATAGGTTAATTAACATCGTAAATGAGCTAAAGAGGTTGGGAATGGAGTTCACTGAGAAGGAGCTTGTCAAAAAGATTTTGCGCACTCTTATGTTAGAGTGGGACTCGAAGAAGAGCGCTATTAATGAGGTTCATGACCTGGAGACCTATAGCTATGATGAGCTAATAGGTACCTTAATGACACATGAGATGTCTCTAAGGAAATATTTTGATGACTCCAAAAGGAGTCGTGGCAAGGAAAGAGAGGGAAAAGCCATTTTCCTGAGAGCTGATTCATCTAATGAGTCCACCACCTGCGACTCTGATGAGCAAATGGTCCTTCTGACTAGGCGTTTCAAACGTTTCATCAAGAAGGATGAGAAGTTCAATAAGAAGAAGTTTCATGCTAAAAACAAGTTAACTCAGGACTTGCATGGAGCTGAGGAAGGACCTAAAAAGGAGCACAACAAAGACATCAAGTACTTTAATTGTGGAGAGAAAGGCCATATTCAATCTAGCTATCCGAAGGCAAAAAAGGACAGGTTCAAGAAGAGGTTCAACAAAAAGAATGAGGCACTTGTTGCCACATGGAGCGACTCAAAAGAATCCTCATCATCTGATGAGGAAGCAACTGATTATGCCAAGCTCTATCTCATGGCTAATGAAATTCCATCCCGCTACTGACTCTAAAGCTGAGCGGAGGCTCAACATCTACTTCTAGTAGAGATCATCCAGCTGTTGACTTTGAAGCTGAGTAGAATAAGGGAAAGGCTCCTCAAGATGAGGTACATTCTAAAATTCCCTGATCTATGGAAGAATTTTCCCAAGCACTTTTTGATGTTAAGAAATTGACTAACAAATCGATGACAAAAATTAAAGAGCTAGTGAGGAGATGTGAAGATTTGGAAGACATTATCTCTTCCTTATCTCTTGATATCTGCTTTCTTCAAGAAAAAGCTGAGTTTCAAGAATGTTCAAATAGCAAGCTCACTAAGGAATTAGATGAGTTGACTACTGAGGTAATAACTTTGAAGAAGAAGCAGGATCCTCCTCTAGCCAACAGTCAACCTCCAAGTAACTATTCTCGAAGAATTCCTCTAGGAAGAAAGAGAGCCAGCCCAAAGCAAAATCGGCATGTGTTTTTTGTGGAAAAGTTGGACATGCCACAGTAATGTGTTGGGCCATAGTAATGTGTTGGCATAAAAATGATTATTATGGCGAGTACGACTAGGGTAATTTAAGCACTGCTAACAAGGGAGGACCCAGCTCGAAAGCATGGGTACCTAAGAAAACGTAAATGTTTTACAAGTGAGCCTTAGATCCGTTGATGACTCTCGATATGGTATTTGAATAGAGGATGCTCAAGGCATATGACGGGAGATGAAAGCCAGTTCATCTCATTAGAGCGCAAAAGAAATGGAAGTGTCATCTTTAGAGATAACAAGAAAGGTAAGATTATAGGCTATGGCACTATCGGTGTCTCTCATTTAATCGAAGGGGTTTCTCTTGTCAAAGGTATGAAGTTCAACTTGCTTAGTATAGCCTAGCTTTGTGACAAACGCAAAAAGGTTACATTCGACTAATCAGGCTACTCAATAATTAATTGTAAGACTGATTCTACTATTCTCTTTGCTCCTCGAATCAATAATGTATATATGATTGATTTATCCCCATGCCCCACTAATGTGTTTCTTATATCTAAGGAGGATAATTTGTGGATTTGGCATAGAAGGTTAGGTCATATAGATGTGAACATTCTGTCCAAACTGGCAAAAAAGCAATTAGTTGTGGGCTTACTCTGCATCAAGTTTGAAAAGGATAAACTGGGCTCAGCTTGCCAACTAGGTAAGCAGTTAAGAAATCTTTTAAGTCAATAAATCACGTAGTAACTAAGAGACCGTTGGAGCTCCTCCACCTAGATCTTTTCAGCTCAGTTCAGCCTATGAGCATGGGTGGTAAGATATTTTCATTGGTGGTTGTGGATGACTTCACGAGATTCACTTGAGTAGTCTTATTGAGTAGCAAAGACGAGACATATGAATCTTTTATCAAGCTCAGTAACTGGATAATAAATAAAATAGGAACTAAAACCAGTATAATTTGAACTGATCATGGACGTGAATTCGAGAATTTCCATTTCGAAGAATTCTGTTCAGCGCATTGAATTGACCATAACTTCTCTTCTCCCTACACACCTCTATAAAATGGGGTCGTAGAAAGGAAGAATAGAACGATAGTTGAAATGGATTGATCCATGCTGAGTGATAATAATCTACCGAAGTAGTTTTGGGGAGAAGCTGTTAACACAATGTTTTTATATCCTGAATCAAGTTTTAATTCACCCAATTCTAGAGAAAACACCCTATGAACTTTGGTGAGGGTGCAAGCCTAAGATTGGTCATCTCAAATCATTTAGCTTTAGGTGCTTTATTCTTAGCACTAAGGAGCATCTAGGTAAGTTTGATCCTTAGTCTGATGAAGGTATCTTTTTAGGATACTCAACTAACAATAGGTTATATAGAATATATGTCAAAATAACCGACCTATTAGAGGAGTCTATGCATGTAGATTTTGATGAAACTAACAATGTAGATAGATGTCCATCTAATGAAGATGATGGAGTACTCTAGCAAGTAGATCCACTCATTATGCTATTCTCTGTGCTGCCCAACCTAACGCAAGAACCTGATGTTGAGAAAGTGAAAGATGATGATGATCTTTCAATCAACTTCAACGATGATGAAGATTAACCTCCACCTCAGCAACCAGTTATCGATCCTCTAGCAGTTAATTCAAGTCTTCCAAAAGAGATTAGAGTTCATCGTAACCATCCGCTAGACAACATAGTTGATGATGTTCATAATTTAGTGATGATGATAGGTCAGCTTAGCAGGATGATGAGTCATTCAGCCTTTATTTCATTGATTAAAACCAAGAAGTTTGAAGATGCAAAAGGAGATGATTATTAGATGATCGCAATGTAAGAGGAGCTGGATCAGTTCAAGCGTAATGATGTTTGGGATCTAGTTCCTAAGCCTAAAGGGAAATTAATCATTGATACCAAATGGGTTTTCAAGAACAAGCTTGATGAAGATGGCTTTGTTGTTAGGAACAAAGCTAGGCTTGTTGCGTAAGGCTATAATCTGCAAGAAGGCATTGATTATGATTAGACTTATGCTCTAGTAGCTCGGCTTGAAGCAATTCAATTCTTGTGTGCTTTCACATCTCATATAAACTTCAAATTATTTCAAATGGATTTTAGAGCACATTCTTGAATGGATTCATTCAAGAAGAAGTGTATGTCCACTAGCCTCCTGGTTTTGAAGATATGAAGAATCCTGAGCATGTCTTCAAATTGAAGAAAGCTCTTTATGGATTGAAGCAAGCTCCTAGAGCTTTGTATGAGAGGCTGACAAATTTCTTGATCAGAAAAGGCTATGAAAGAGGAAAAGTATATACGACTCTGTTTATCAAGGAAGAAAAGAAGATGTGTTGCTAGTCCAGATATATGTTGATGATATCATATTTGGAGCAACTGATGAGAAGCTATGCAAGGACTTCATTAAGTAGATGAAAAGTGAGTTTGAAATGTCAATAATGGGAGAGCTCAAATTTTTCCTTGGTCTTCAAATCAAGCAGACTCAAGATGGAAATTTCATCAGTCAAGCTAAGTATACCAAAGAAGTTTTAAAGAAGTTTGACATGGAGCATTCGAAGCAAATATCCACTCCCATGGCCATTGATATTATTCTGAGTAAAGATGAAGCTGGTAAATTAGTTCTCGTCTCTATCTTACAGCTAGTAGGCTTGACATTCAGTATGCTGTGTACTACTGTGCTCGTTATCAAGATGATCCTAGAGAATCTCACTTATCAACTATTAAGAGAATTCTCAGGTACTTGAAAGGCTCGATTAAAGCATGTTTCGGTATCCCAACAACTCAAATTTCACTCTTAGGGGATTTATAAATGTTGATTATGGTAGAGACAAGCTCGACAGGAAAAGTACAACAGGAGGATGTTATTTTCTTGGAGAATGTCTTGTCTCGTGGTATAGGAAGAATTGAACTTTTGTCATGCTGAGTACAACAGAAGCTGAGTACATGGGCACATGAAGTTACGTAGCACAACTATTATGGATTAATTAGCAACTGGAAAATTATGGTATAAAATCAAATTGTCTTGAAGTTATGTGTGATAGTAAGAGCACAATTGACCTATCCAAAAATCTAGTTCAACATGGAAGGATGAAGCATGTCAATATCAGACATCACTTCATTAGGGATCGTGCGCTAAGAAGAGATATCATGCTAAAGTATGTTCCTTCAGAGGAATAGTGTGCTGATATCTTCACCAAGCCATTGCCAATGAAGCAATTCAGTATTCTAAGGTAGTTAATAGGAATGGTAAATCCTTGTTGAAGAAGAAGGAAAATGAAAATCTTAAAAATTTGTCTAAGTGTTGGAGATCAAGCCTTGAGAAAACACGTGGATAACACCATCTAAATTTTAAAGTAACGGCGTGAGGAACAGTTTCACGGTTAAATTCAAGCTTTACATTTTCAAAAAGACGTGCATTTGAAGAGGAATGGTTTTTATCAAAACTCACCATTTTACTAAGGCAGTTAATCATTTTCCAATCTCTGCGTTCATTTTCATCATGAAGTGTGGAAGCGCTATGTACCCCTAAGAGTGATGTTACCTATATAAGTTGAACAGTTGAAGAGAGAAGTTTCACTTGCATTCTGTGATTTTGAATCCTAAAGCAATTGAACCCTAATTTTCTCTTCTCTTTCAAATACCTTTAAACCTCTCTCAAATGGTGATTACCCGAAAAACCTTTAAGCTTCGTACCACCACTTCCTTGAAAATCATAGTGAATGTTGTGGTGAGAAGTTGACCCTAAAAGAAGGCACCCTTTTCATTAAGGTGGATTGGGCTGATGATCTGGAATTTATTTCGGTCTACGATCTAGACTATGATGGGTTGCTGAAGAACAAGATTATGCACCAAATCATTAAGCACCAACACTTCAGCTCCTTCCTGAAAATGGAAGGACCAACCACCACAAGACTCATCAGAGCATTCTATTCCAACCTCTACACCATTCAAGGGTTTAATGAAGTGCTAATGATGGAATTTGGGGGTAAATAAACTCTTATTTTCTCGTGGTTGATAGGGAGCATTCTTAACATGCCTAACAGAGGCACTTAGCTCTGCAAGACTGGTAATGAGGATGCTGTAGTCATTCTAGAGGATTGGGAGCTCCCCTCTAACTATGTGTCAAGGAAGATTGTAGTAAGCGTAATGAGCTAGATCGCTAGGGCTTGCCATGAGCTGGTGGTGAAGCTACTACTACAGAAAACTGGGTCTGTGACAAGCTGCATTTATTTTGAGAGGTGTGTGGTATACCATATGGTAGAGGGTAAGAAGGGCCAGTGGTGATTCTTCAACATTTAACCAAGTTGACTACTGTATATCATTATGGTTAGCTTATAACCGAATTGATGAGGGTGGTGAAAGTAGACATTGCTTGGTGATATAGTTTTACTTGTAAAGAAGAGATTCGACATGTCTCACTTCAGCAAACTGGTTGACAACTAGGTACATACTAGGTACAACAAGTCACAACAAAAGAGCAAGCTTAAGTACGTACCGATAGTAGTACCTGTGGACATCCTAAAGGAGGAAGAAGATGGCTTTATGATAGACTTTGAGAATAGCAACGATGTAGACAAACTGGCCATATCCAGCATCATGGAGAAACTCACCACCACTGCATCCTCTCCAAAGTAGAAGGCTGCTTCCTCTAAGGCTAAGGGGAAGAGCCCTGCGAAATCCAAAGCCGATGAGGTCCATACTTAGCCCCAGCTTCAAAGGAGGTAGATGAAAGCCAAAACCCACACCCAAAGAGAAGTGGAGGCCAAGCTTCATGCTGAGTAACAGGTGGAGGAAAGAGAGGGTGAGTCTGTGGCTAATGATTCATTGCGCTAAAGAAAGCGTAAAATAGTATTCTTAGAAGAAACTGAGGAGAAGGGTGAAGCTAAGAAGTCTAGAGATGAGGAAACTCTAAATCTTGACGCTGCTACTAAAGTTTAAAAAGCTTTTGTTAAAGTTAAGGGAACTCAGCGCAAGCATTCAGCCACCAATAAGCCCTTGTAAAAGAATGTGTAGGTGGTGAGCAGCGAGGAGGATGTTGGAGACATCTTCTCTCTATTAGGAAGAGTATGATCTTCCTGATTTCAACATCCCTTAACCCTCTTTCACTCAAACTGAGGAACTCTAATTAGTTTGAGTAAACCTAGAGGTTCTTATAAATCCTACTCTTATTTCTTCTATAAATCCTTAAACTTCTTCTCTTGTAAATTCTCCAAAACTTCTAATTTCTACTCTTGTAGATACTGAAACACAGACTATAAATTCTCCTCCTCCTTCAAATACTGTACATTCTCCTATTCATATTCCTTCATCCCCTGTTAATAACCAAAATTCTCCCTTTCATATTTCCTCTCCTACAAAAAGTCATGATTCGTTTTCTCCTAACCCTTCACCAGTAAATAATTCTCCTACCCCTTCTTCTCCTATACAAACTCAAACACAAACACAAACCATTTCTTATACAACCCTTGTACCTTGTATTCCACTCAAGAAAATCATCCCCCCTAGATCTTCAAAATGTAAATTCTTCTGAACCTACACCTTTTTCAAACCCAGCCTCTACCCCTCTGGTTAGAGCTAAGAACTTCGCTCAGCATGGAAAATTAAGTGGTTAAAATATTGAGGAAAATTTTACAGCCCAGGATGTATCTGAACCCAACAGAGAGCCAGTTCGTGAGAACTTAGCTAACTCATATATCTTGGTAGAGATTAGAGAGTTAGCAAGGAAAAAATTCCCAGCGCTCAAAACTAATGCAGGGTTAGATGGAGCAGTAAGCAAATCGCTACTTGTTCAAGTATTGACGGGGTTATACTCTAAACCCAAGGCAAAATTGCCTGAATTCAAATAGCACACAACTTTGCCAAATGAATCTCTCTACTTTGAAGAGTTTGAAATGATTCAAGGTAGCTTGTTGGTTATTCGAAATCACTTGGAAAAAGAGAAAACCAAGAGCTTGGTGGACAAGATGGCTCTAATCATAACAGGTTTGATAGATTTTGCAGCCCAACCTGGGGCAGCCATCTCTGTTATCCCCATATCTATTGTAGTAGCTAACACTGTTGCAGGTAAGATGAAGGGTAGCGTGGATGTTGCTACTGAGCAGCTGAGTCTCTTGAGTGCCAAAATGGCTACTCAAGTGACATAGATCCACAAACTTGGTGAAGAGCAGGCACAAAATAAAGACGATCATTGATCACCGAATTGAGAATGTCCTCAAGGAGGTAGAAACTACAAAAGATGTTGACCACATTATTGCAAAGCTATTGGAGACCCAATCAAAGTTCTTGCTAAATCATGATAACAAGCAAGACCAGATGATAAAGCTACTGACTGATGTCTCTACTAAAATGGACAAGGCTCCTGTGGTCAACATTGACTCTCTACATTCCAAACTGGACTCTATCCTATGAGAACACAAATAGCAAGATCTCTTATTCATGAAAATTTCTCATAATTGCAATGGGGAAGATCTTTCCAGATATGCCTACTCCAAGGTTACCGCTTATTGAATCTCGGTGTCCAGAGACTAGTATAACCTTTCATACCAAGTTGAATGTCATCAAGTCGAAGGTAGAAGACCTACAGAAGAATGTTGGAACTCTGGTGACAACGGGTGAGCTGGATACAAAGGACATTGATTACACTACAAAGTGTATATCATCTATTGGACCCAAAGTTCTTGACATAGAAGCACATCTAAAGATCGCATTGACTGCAATGGACTTCAGAGCCTTACTCCAATGCTTTTAACAGTTTGTGTGTCAAGGTTTTGATCAAATCGCTTACCTCTCTAGATGTCACCATCTTCTCCTCAGCGAGCTTAATGACCAAGAATTTCTCTCTTCTAAAGGCAAAGAGTAGCTGGAGCAAGAGATTTCTCCTCAAATCCCCGGTTAGTAAGAGAACTTCCAAGCTGGCCTCGATGCTTTTAATCTCTACCTTGAACAAATTGTGTAAGGTCAGATAGAAAATGGGGAGAAGGTAGCTGAAGATGCTCTCCAAATGATGAATCTAAACAAGGGAACTCTTCCAAGGTGTCCTTATCCTCCACCTCCTCAGCTCAATATCTGAAGGCAAATTAAGATAAGACTGCTAGTTCTTCCTCCTCAACACATAAAAAATAAGCCATGTACTTTGTAGTTAGAACTTGTAATAGAGCTTAGAGCTGTAATCTTAGTTCAGGACATAAGTAATGTACTGACTAAGTCAATTTTTTAATTAATAAAATTACAAGTTTATACCTCAAGTTAAGAACTTCTTAACTTTAAATTATTTTTTTATGTATGTATGTTTCTGCTATGTGTTGGATAAATGATGCAGAAACTCATACAACACCAACCTTAAAGAAAAGTTGAAGTAAGACAAAGTCCCAAAGTGAAGAAAAATTCTCTAAGTATGGGGAAGCTGAGTCGCTTGAAGAGACTCACTCAATATGGGGGAGTTCAAGCTGACTAAAGTCACTCAGCACAAGGAAGTCTTACATCACTTTCCAGGTATTCTTGATATCTCTAAACTATTTATTTAATTAATCTCTTCTACTACATGGTTTGCTATTTGTCTAAAATGGGGGAGATAGTAGAACCCAAGTTAATAGTACTTCACAATACTTAAACATTTTGGAAATAGCAAAACTGACTAGGATAGTGAAATCAATTGAGTACTAAGTATACTTTTAATTAATAAAGTTGACTTGAGTGTGTTTAAGAAAAATAACTCTGTTTGTTGTGTAATTAATTACGTTATGGCTTAGAGTAGGAAAAGCTAAGTCTGTGCTGAGTACTACATAGTTTAGAAGAATATCAACTCAATTGTGCTAAGTTAACTTTTATTAAGTAAAAGTTGGATTCATTGACACTTAGAGAATTAAATGAAACTTGTACTACTGATGTCTTTTATGAGAAATGAAATATTCCTTTGATGCTTTTCAGGCCAAAAAAGCTGAAATTAATGAAGATTTCCAGTGGTCCTCACAATTCAAAAAGGTGTCAGTATATAATGTTGGAGATTCCTCACTAAGGTCCAAGATAAAAAGAATCCTCTAACATGCGCCGTTTTCTTAGTGTGGCCATGCGTCTCTGCAAGCATTAGTGTGAGCATGGGATTTTGTACTAGCTCACGCGTTCAATGATGATAGCTTTTTCGGGATTTTATCCTAGAATCACATGATTTTAGACTATCCGACGATCTTCAAATGGGAGTATTCCGCATCGTTGTATTACAAAAAAATAATAATAACGATAAAATATAAAATAATATTAATAATGAAAGAGACGTAATCCCGATAGCGAGGTAGCCTCGTGCGGAGGGAGCCTAGAGCGGAGGCAACATCGAGCGAGGTAGCCTCGCCGAGTTTTGTTCCCCGGCGAAAGCCCTCGCCGGCGAGGCTCTATATTTTGGATTTTATGGGACTTCTTTTTTCTATAAATAGTCGGGTCATTTTCAGTACACGGGGGCGGAAAATTCAGAGAAAACATTGTTCTCTTCAGATAAAAAAAATACGAAAAATATTTCTTACTTTCTTCCAACTTTTTCTCGGATACAAAACACTTTTGGATCCCAAATTTCTTCATATTTTAATAAAATTTCTTCATCAAATTTCTTCTAAAATCCTCAGATATTCTCGGGGCTAAAATAAATTCAGAACCCGAGTCTGATTATCTTTTGGATAAATAAACGCGTTATTTTCCAACCAAACCATTATTTTCACATTAAATCATAATAACTACAAAAACGAATGAGGAATGCTCTCAGGGATCAAACGGACACGCCGAAGTGGATTTACGCCAAAAGGGTAAAGCCTCTGAATTCCTAGAGCAGCTTATTTTGTGCTCCTCCTTTTCTTCTTAATTTCTTTCTACATGTGAACTTAGAAATTATTTTATTTTACTGTAAATGTTGTAATTCTCTTCTTCCTCTTTTATTTCTTTCTTTTATTTTTGTATTAGAATACCCCCACGAAGGGAATAAAATATATTCCCGGATAACAGACCTCACCTATTGCCATGCGATCATTTTCACTAATTAAATTTGCCAACATACGTGTAAATAAAAATGAACTGTTTTTATTTAAATTAACAACTTTAAATCGCCGATGTTTTAATTAGGTCACACGGGCCTCACTAAAATCAAATCGAACATACGTGATTTATCCCCTGTGCTAACCATTGTGGATGCAGGTTAGATGTATGTTTAGGCTTCTATTTTTCCTTCGGGTATTGCACATATTTTACGAAAACTGTAATTAATAGGGTAGCAGGCGGTTGCATCCCTCGATTTTTGAAAGCCTTGTAATTTTATTTTCCGCATTTACTTATTGTTTCGTGGATGGTTTATTTTTTCCGCTTTGTGAATGACTTATTATTTCGCAATACTTGAAACATGCATTTAAAATAAAAAACGACCTAAGTGCGAATATGCACAATTAAAAGAAAACAATTTTCTGTAGATGTAATATATTGTGATCACTTAAGAAATAAGCAACTTATCCCGGACCCGAATCTCTGTGTCTTGGTGGGCCGTCCCCCTAACGTTAAGCCTCACAGGACTCTAATTCCTGGAAAGAGCTAATCTAGGTGGCGACTCCACACTAAGAGATGGCGGATTTAGGTTCGAACCGATCTTAAACATTTTCGCCTTTTTTCTCTTTCAACCTTTTTTCCCAGGTCCCCGACCTGGTACTTCTTTTTCAAACACCCCGATGGACCGTGCCTATGAAATCACGCACTCTCAACCCACCGCTCCATGTCGTCCGCTCATAATCAGCAACATCAACCTATCATAAGAATCCACGTTGCACTTCACACGCCTCTCTCTTAATCAGTTTTTCTTGAAGATAAACGCGAATTTCTCAATGGGAGTTTATCGAAACTCAATGTTCAAATTTCTATCTCTAAACGTCTTGGAATTTATCTCCAACAGGAAGATTTGAAAGATGTGAAGAGAGGGGAAATTGAAGAACTAGAAGGACGAATATTTTGCAATGGCTACTTGGCAAAGCTTCAAGTATAAATAGAAGACAGAAGCAAATGTTCAAAATTGGTGAATCACCTCGAATTTCTTTAAGAGCTAAAACTCTATGCAATTACTCTCAACTTCAAGAAATTCCACTTTCAAGCAATCAGCAAGTAATCATTTCAAATAAGTTTGTAATAGAGAGAATCAAATACTTAGATTTAACATTGTAAGGATTCAACATTTTATAAGTTGAATTCAGTTTGCACTTTCATTTAAATATGCGTGTCAGTTTGGAAAGGGTACCTAAACTGAGTTGAGTGGTAGTTAGAAAGAAAGGTACTTTCTGTAAAACTGTGTCTACCTGCTGTAAAGGATGTTCCACCTTAGTAAGGAACTAACACTAGTGGATTAAAGCTTGGAGAAGGAATCAGGGGACTAGAGGTATGCTCGGGGCCGAACTAGGATAAAATCAGGTGTTGAAGTTCTAAACATAAGCTTTAGCTTTTATTATGCCCAGCTAATTCATCATTCTTTCTATTGTTAATTGTTTTTTCTTGAAAAACCGATCCGAGCTGAGTAAAGTGCTCAACAAGTGATTGTAGATAAATAGTGCCAACAAAGCTGAATAGTTTATAAGTTATTAGACCAACTCAGCACGTACAACTCAGCATGCATCTAAAAACTTAACTTGGTTAAACAATTTTTTCATAAAAATTAAAAGTAACCATGATTTGCATTCACCCCCCTCTGTGGTTGTTTACAAGCTGCCTAAGGTCAAACAAGGCTCATCCTCGTGGAGCACTAGGTTCCACGGGTTGACCCACCCACAGCCCGCTTACGCAGGTTGTGCATAACCGCCCAAGGCAAGCCCTTGTGAACTTTCCTAGTTTCTGCAAGCTGGGCTTGCGGGCTACCTGCAAGCCCAGCTCACGGGTTACTAGCGAGCATACTGTCTGCTAGCTTGTGCTTGTCCAATGCTAGTGCACATGAGAAAATTTTGCTCGTGGGGCAGCCGCACAGGCCACACATACGAAAAACCCATGTTCGTGGGGTCCACTTGCAATGGGAAAATTCCCTTGCTACGCTCTGTGAAATTTTTCCCAAAACACCTCCTTTAAATCCTTTTAATCATTATTTGGTCCTACCATATAATTTATCCAATGATGTTGACATCCTTTAGGTTAAGTACCTAATTTATAAACCTAGTCTATAAGTTCTTCACATAGTCCAGTAAAGACCCAAAGTGTGTGACCTCATAGGATCTCGAAGTATAAAGCCTCTAGAGGTTAAGCTAAACTTAACTTCCCATCCAGGAACCTTTAGGATTAATGTGCTAGACCGATATGGAACCTGATAACTCTAGAAGATCAAAAGGGCTTTCTAGCAAAGGTGTATGATCCCTCGATACTCGAAATATCACATGCTTGTGACTTGATTTGATTCTACAATAGTAACCAATACAATACACTCCTTCAATCAGGTTAAGTACCTTCTAGTTTATAGAGCTCGGATTAAGTGTCAGCTCATGTAGCTGTAGCTATCCTAGAATTAAACTTGCTCACGAAGAACACCACTCGCCATAATGTATCAAGATTGACCAGAAACCCGTTTTATGAATCATGTACTCTGATAAGAGGTTTATGAGTGTGTCTCTTCAACAAGAGGCCTTAAGGTACATCTCCATTATATCACTATATCAAGAGCAATGGATCCAATCTTGACTACTCGACTTACCAACGAGTGATCATCACTATACCCGTAATCACTCATATCATCCTGATCACTAGGGTATGAATAAGTATGACCCAAAGTATAGCAACTCCTACACAAGGTAACTAATATCTTAGGTCTGAGGATACTTGAATAGTTACTGTAATAAGAAATGACACCAACACATGGATATTCTTATTTTCGAGTGTCTGTCTTATAGCGGTCTCAAATGTATTACCCAAATACATTCATTTGTTAATTCAAGGTACCACCTTTAGCTTGTGAGATCGACAACTTGGATCTAATCCAAGGAGCAAGCCTACACAAGCCATGACTAGGGATATTTAGACTATCCATAATAACACGTATGTGCAGTTCTCACACCACATAGCTCCCATTATGTCCTTGCACTTTCACGCTATGAAGTAGTCATAGACTTTGTCTTATCAATGCACATATATTCCATAACACATATATATGATACCACCGAGATACAAAAATTAAATAACATTAATAAATAATAATGATGCCTATTATTATTAATAATAATAATTTGAAGACGGTTTGTACATTATGACTAATTAAGATAAATTGCCTTAATTGCTTGTAGGGCATACATCATGTCTAACAAATAGTACTTCACAATAGTTAGAGTTCCAGAAATAATAAATTGCTTAGGATAGTGAAATTAATTAGATACCAAGTAGACTCTTAATTAAGCAAGTTTAACTTGAGTTTTTTTAGAAAAACAACTCAGTTTTGCTGATACTTAATTATGTCAAAGCTTAGAGAAGGACAAGGTGAGTGGCTGTGTACTTTACAGTTTAGTTGAGTAGCTTTTATTTTGATAAAAGGTGAGTATCTTGAGAAACTTAGTTTCATTATGACACTTGCGCATTTGACCATTTTTGTGAAGATATAATATTCCTTTTGATTCTTTTCAGGTAAAAAGTGTTGAAATCAAATTGGATATTCATGTGGTCATCACAACTAAAAGGTGTCAGTACAGAATGTTGGAGATACCTCACTAACGCCCAAGTAAAAAAGGTATCTTCCAAAATGTGACATTTTTCAATGACTCTTCACAATTCTACAACATTAGAATAGTAGCCAACTGCAATCTTTCGAATTGCATCTCGTGATCTCCTCTCACAAATAGATTTTCTTGAAGAAATGAGCTATTTATGAATTGAAGATTAACGGTTTAATCTCACACCTCAATGTTCAAAACTTTTATATCTAAACGTCTTGGAATTTATTTCAAATGGGCAGATTTGAAAGCTGTGAAGAGAAGAGATTTTGAAAAACATGTCAAGATGAGAAGTTTACAATGACTACTTTTAGCTTTTACAACTATAATTAAACACTGGAGCAGACATTATAATTTGGTGAATAACCTCAAAATTCTTAGTAGTCGAATCTCTGTTAAAGCAATCTCAACGTTTAGAAATTCCACTTCAAACAATCAGAAGAAAACAACAAGTTTCATATCAGTTTATTTAGAGAGAAGCCAGATAGGCTTAGATGTTAGACATGATGTATGCCATAGAGGCAATTAGGGTGATATGTCTTTATTAGTCACTAATGTACAAATAGTTTCAAATAATTATTTATCAATAATAATGCACCTTTAATATTATATATTGATGATTGTTTCTAAATTGTGTAACTCACTGATATTATATATATGCTATTAAGTACATGTATATGTTCATTGATATAATAAGACAAAGTACGTGATTATTTCATAGTAAGAAAGTGCGAGGACATAGTGGGAGCTATGTGGTGTGAGAATTGTACACAATTGTTACTATAAAAAGTCTAAATATCCCTAGTCATAGTTCAAATGATAGTAGATATCAATGAAGCAGACTAGCATGTGTAAGCTTACTCCTTTGTTTTGATCCAAGCAGCCGATCTCACAAGCTGAAGGTGGTATATTGAGTTAACACATGAATGTATTCGGGTAATACATTAGAAATCGCTATAAGATAGACACTTGGAAATAACTATATCCTTGTGTTGGTGTCATATCTTATTGAAGTAGCAGTACAAGTATCCTCAGATATGAGATACTAGTTACATTGTGTGGGAGTTGTTATACTTTGGATCATATCTATTCATACCCTAGTGATCAAGATGATACAAATGATTACAGCTATAGTGATGATCATTCGTTGGTTAGTCAAGTAGTCAAGATGGGATCCATCGCTCTAGATATAGTGATATAATGAGAGTTGTAACTTAAGGCCTCTTGTCGAAGTGACACACTCACAAACCTCATATCAGAGTACGAGATTGATAGAACAGGTTTCTAATAAATCTTGATACATAGGAATTAGGGAGATGCCTACTTGGAACTAGTGTAAGCGAGAGATTGTTAAGTGTGCCCTAATTCTAGATATGCGTTATTGATATGTAATAGACAAAGTTACATTATGTGTTATATTTTAAAGGTATTAATCTATTCTTTTATATATCTTGTGCTATATTAAGATTAGAGTATCCATTGATATCAAATCATGAATTTCTTAAGTCTTTCTTAATCATGGGAATGAAAAAGACGATAGGCTTGTATGTTGGTTGACTTGCTTGAGGAGTAATTCATGAACATAGGCGCATGTTGAGAAGATGGGGTTGGACCGATTCACATAGCAAGGTCACATGATTTTATGTCATAGACAACTTGCTAGGTAGGTAGATCTGATCCTTAGACTTGATTTTAACATATTGCTCAAATGCAATGAGTTGTGCTATAGCATATTACTAACGGGGTTCTTAAATATTGATTTACAAGTACGGGTATGCTCGGTATATTTCATGACCATTTTAGCAATGATGTTCAAGCGATAGTATTGGCATTCGATTTATTTAATCGAATTGATTCACTAGCCACTTGATGAATGAAGGGATTAAGACTAGTCCAAATGAGTTGTGACTTATTTGAAAGAATCGTTTCGTTCTAGATTAATAAATATTATGAACTGCAAAAGATGGTGACAATACCATGCCTCTATCATTATATCAATTCAATAGGCAAAGGATTTTGTGAGATAACTACCGGATTCAGTGTCTTTTATAGACGACTGTAATCTATCCTAATTTGGGTTTGTAATGGTTAGTTAGGACACGCTTGCAGTCTATGGATTAAGCCAATTGCTAACATAAGTATAGACCCAATGAATTGTGCAATAGAACTACTGAACTGGGATTATCTATACATGCAATGTCACAAGGTCGAATGAAGAAATTGATTAAGAATTAATTGATGTGTTATGTCAATGTAATTAAATAATCAAAATATGACCGAATATTTAATTCAATTAACGATAACATAGTTTATTTGATGTTATTCATTAAGTTAAATTAAGTTGATATTTAATTAAAGGTTTTCGCATGTGATATTTGTTTAATTGATAATTAAACAAATTTATAAGGTAATGATTTAATTACATATTTTAGTCGTATAGTATTGCAACTATATTAATGAATATATTTAGTATGACAATTTAAATTGATTAAATTAATTCTTTTAATTGGTCTATGGGTTGAATTGAAAAATTAACAATTAAAATTTATCTAAATGATCAATTCCTTGGGGTTTAATTGTGAAATTAGAATTTTAACGAGGTCAATTTATAAATAAATTTTCCCTAATTCTAATTTGTGAATTAGACTATAAATAGCCAAATTAAAAAAACAAAAAACCTAATTTCTATACACCGCACAAAACGTTAGCAGTCATATAAAATAGGTACTTGGCTTTCTTCTTTATCCTCTACGTCTAGCAACGGTCCTGGGATTCATAGGAGTTCGCACTTGACGTTGTAGAAGCTTCTTCTTTGCAAGCTTTTTATTTCCGTCTCGAAAGAGATTTTTTGGTGAGTCTTTAATTTTATTGTAATATTATCGATTTGAAACAATTCGAATAGTTCTTGAAACAACATCCTATCGTATATTTGTGAAAATATAAACAGGTTTCCACCTTTGTAGTTGATTTTCGATGACAAATCCCTTTACATGGATGGAGAAACCAATGTTATAGATAACATTTTATTTTCAAACCAGCCATGAAAAATCCGGTTTCAAATAAGAAAAAGGAAAAAGAAATGAAAGACTCCAATAAAAAAGAGAGAAATTTTAATTTAACTCAATTTTTTAGTCTCACAAGGCGTTGCTGAATTTTGGGATGTCAGAGATGTCCTTTTTCAAAGCATATTTTTAAAAGGTATAATCATAACCGTGAAAGAGCATCCAATTTCGGATTTTCAAAGCGAGACGAATGATTTTCTTCAATAGTTGAAGAAATGCATTGAATTAGTTGATTATCTATCTCAAACTTTGCCATTTCTTCCTCTTCTAAACTAATCCATGCTTCTACTCCCAATCCATCATTACTTGGAAATAATAAGACTAGATTCTTTGTAGCCAAAGGAGTTGTTGCAAACCATAACGGTTTCCCCCATCCGAAATCTGTTTCATAAATCGGAAAGTTTTGCACACTACTCAAATTTAACGAAACAACCTTATCATTGCTAAATTCTTCTATTACCCTCTTGAAATAATTAGATTGTTCATCTTTATTCCAAAGCATCTTTATATAGTTCACGTCAACATTCCTTGTCCAAGTTGCTAGCTTCCTTATCGTTTCATGGTGACCATTAATGTCTTCATTATTCATATCCACAACATTAGCGATCACATAGTTTCCAAATGATGAAGTTGGCAATGGCGGTTGGATTCTTCCCCGCAAGTTCACTGATTGCATCACCCTATACCGCTTATTCTTGTTTGCTTCAAAAGTCCGAGTCGTTGCAATGAATCGGTTCCATATAAAGCTAACTAGAGCCTCCACGCGTGATAACTTTCCACCGATACATACAGTATAATTTTCTCTAAGAGCTTCCAATGTCGAAGCATTAAACACAAACAACTTAGTGATTACCTTTTCATTGTTTTTACTTAATATCTCCGTGGTAAGGTCTTGGCCCGAAAAATCAGTTGGTGGAAATAGGGTAGCCGAGTTGAAAGGTTGTATTTTCATCATATCGATGGTCTGTTCACTACAAATGGTAGACCAACAACGAAGGAATGTAATCATCGATAAACCATCGCCAAGCTTATGAGACATCGAAAATGAAATAACAAATCCACCACAGTTGAAGAAGGTAATCTGGGAAAAAGCTGGTAAATCATTTGCCACTTCAGGTCCAGGAGGAATGAAGCAGTTATTATAACTCGGATATTTTTCTTGAAGTATATCACATAGTTGGCAATTTATTTTGGCTTCAACAAAGAGGATACCTTCATCGTTGCAGTCTACAAAGGAATTATTGTTGATGCGTCCTGCAACTGGGTAGAATACGGTTAATGCTTTCGATAATGATTTCTTCAAGAGGTTAGATGTTTCCGAGATGTTAATGTCAGATTTGTTAGAGTAGAAATGAAGTAGATTGACATAAATATGGGGTTGGAGTTGATCAAGAAAAGAAAATCTTAAATGGCGAAGGTGAGGTGGTGTAGAAGATGATGGCTTTATAAATTGTTTGGATATAAACTCTACTTCCATCTTTTATTTTCTTGTTTGCAATTTAATGTGAGAAATTTTCAATTCAAATGAAATAGATGATGTATTGGGAACAACTGAGTTTATAACAAAAAAGTGTTTCATGCAATAATATGCGATCCTCATTTAAATGAACTAAACTTGTGAACTGTGTTGTTTGATAAAAAAACATATTTTCGTGCAAGTAATATCCAAAATTATTTATGACTTAATTCAACAAAAATCAACGTGCTTTCAAGATTTTGCAGTCTGTAAATTTATTTATAATTTCCTCTTTGAATACCAAAAGTAGAGACTTCGGATACCTTTATGTGCTTAGGGGCATCCAACATTCGAACCAGAATTACACCCTGAAACATGTAGTTGATGAATAGTATATATATCATCAATATGAGTAACATGTGATTTATTAAGCAAAAGAGGTTGTTCGGGATCAATTTTATATATTCCACCTATATTACGTTGCAGTCAATTTTACCAATTCAATTGTTTCCATGTGTGTTTGAAAACTATTTTTTTTGAAAGGAAAGGATTCAATTGAATTCAATTAAATTCAATTCATGTGATAAACGTTACATGTAAAATGAAATGAATTAATTCTTTTCCTTAAAAAAAATTTCCTACACACCAATTAATTATACATAAACCATACCATGTCTTTCATATTCAAAATTTACCGTTTATTGATGACGTGATAATTTTTTGTTTCTTATATACATATAGGATAACATGGTCATGTGATTGAATTTTATGCAAATTGATAAGTAATAACGGAGCAAGCCACCCCATTTACCGAAAATTGTAACCCTTGAAAGATTGGTCAAAGAGAATGATCTTCACCTCCAATCTTCAGAAAGAAACTCCTTCAAATCTTGTTGGAGATGGTAACTGCAAGGCAGATTCAAGTTAGAGTGACTTACTGTGTGATCATCGTAGTCTCTTCGATGCTTAAGTTAGCGACGAAATTAAAGAGGAGACAGGGACTATCGAGTTAGAATGTAATGTATACCTTTGTAGATGGTATCCCTTTATTTAGGGACTAGATGACTCCTAATCAGGATAGGATTAAGTGTCCGAAATAGAGAAGAATCCTTTTATAGGATAAGACTTCTCCACTAGGTGATAGAACCCTAATTAGATTCATATTTTCTTGTTTAGTTAAATACAATTACACATGTGGCGTGCTTGTAGTGAACATTGCGTTTACCTCATGCGACTTTATCTTTACAGTGCCACTAAGTGACCACACAAGGCGTGTCCTTTACACTTGTGTTTAAAATATCGGTTTATCAAAAGCTTTCCCTCGAGTGTGAAAAGTCCTTTCTGGTCTTTCAAGAAACTTTTATCATGTGACCATGCGTCTACGCATCGTTGTATACTCATATTAAAAAAGTGATAGCTATACCTTGATAAAATGTGAGTGCCATTGATTACCTTCCACGTGCAAGTCATTAAACGATGGAAACTGAAAACTTCCTTTCAGTTACATCGTCCTTCTCTATTTCCCCTTCATTTCACCACTTTCCTAACTATCATTTTTAGAACAAATACTTTCGGCGTAACAAAGATATTGAAGCCTTTTTTTCCATTCCGATCAAGAAAACTCCTCCCGTTTCTGCTACTCTTCTATTCTCTACGTGATCTTTGTTATGTTTCATTCTATTTGCAAAAAATCTCTCTTTACTTTTGTGCATATATTTTTATGAGCATGATTTCCAATTTTTTAGGAAAATACATGCTTTGTGTTCCTCATGTTCTTGTGCTTTCTTGATTTCCAACATACTCGTTAGCCTAAGTGTTAATTTCCCCTGGAAATGATATTTTGTTGGTTAATTAAAATAGTAATTGAACATGCAAACGTTGCAAGGGAATTTCAAAACTTAAAAATAACCTAAAGGATCTCCTAAGCATGCCATGGTTGATATAATCTAAGTTAAAACTTTCCATAGATGCTTATAGCTTTATAAAGCTTATAAAAGAAATCTAACATCTAAGTTTAGAACATTACCGGTTGATGAAGGCTTTCTCTTTCTTTCGTTGTAGTGTTCCCTTAGAGCAATTCGGTAGGACTTCATTAGCATGAGCCTCCAAACTAGGATAAACTCTATGATTGATCCACACGAAACTTCACCGATCAAAACCTTGTTGAGGTAGAACCCCGTTAGTAGACACTAGTTGCTATACCACTCGAAAACTAACCCGAAAATATAAACTGAGAAGGCTCACTTTAATTAGAAAGAGCCTTCAAAAGAATTCTTTGTTATTTGAAGAAACTCGTGAAGGATCTCTCACAACGAAAGAAGAAAGAGATGTCGAACTCAAAGAGAAAGGCTGAGCTAAGTGTGTAGAATAATGAGAGAGGGGAGGCCTATATATAGGGAAAAGGGGGGGTGTTTGACACCCCTTCAAACACAAAGGGGGATAGAAATATTTGCATCCCACTTATCAGGTTAGCCAAGTGGGTCACTTGGACTACGGATCCCCTTCACAAGGCAAGCCTAGCGGGTTTGCCTTGTCCCGGAAGCATGGGATTGCAGGCTTGCCTCACGCGCCACGTTAAGCCCCACTCTTAACATCTTGTGTTCTTTTGGGGTCCTGATCGCAAGTTTTTGACTACACTCATTCTGAAAGGCTTGTCCCCGGCAATAGCGCCAAAAACTTGTTCGCCACTTTTCTACTAATAAGTTTAATAATTTTTACGCAAAGAGTTTGGCTAAATATCAATGGTGCCAAAAACTTGTTCACGTGAGATATAGGTGTTGTCAATACCCCTTATGAAATAGAAAAATGATGATAACTGCAAGTATACAGTTGCGATGTAGTTTTAAAAGATATCGATCCCACAGGGAAGAACTAGTTCAGGAATCGAAAAGAAAACAATGCAAAAGTTTTTTAAAATAATTTTGAAGATAGATTTGGTGAAAGTTGAAAAGAGATGCAAATAAGAAGAGGAGAGTAGATATGCCTTTCCTAACAACTAGTTTGGAAAGATGAGAATGCAAAGACTCAAAGACAAGACAATGCACACATTTGACTTTCAACAATACGATTCTACAATCTCTAAGATTCAATTATGCGGCACATAAAGTTACACATGAAATGACTTTTCTTATCTAGGGTAAATGACTTGCATCAATTCACAAAAACCTGAATAACATCAATGCTATGCTTAGTACAAGTCGCTCTCACATAACCACATTTAACAAGTTACCATTCCAAAAATGTTGGCTTACTAAACAGTGTTAAATCACAAGGAAAATGATCATACCACTAGCCTTCTTACATACACAGGGCTCATTAGTGTTTGAGATAAAACCAATTTCTCGGATTGTCTCATCAAACCTAACATTCCAACTCCTGGATGCTTTCTTAAGTCCATAAATGGACTTCTGCAACATTCATACCTTCGAGCCATCCTTGGATGTAAAACCCTCGGGTTGTGCCATATACGCATCCTTGTCCAGATTCCCTTTAAGGAATGCTATTTTCACATCCATCTGCTAAATCACATAATCATAATGAGTGCCAATGGCAAGGAATATCCTGATAGACTTCAGCATGGCCATCAATGAAAAGGTTTCACCATAGTCAATGCCTTCTTTTTTACTATACCCTTTTGAAACCAACCTTGCTTTATAGGTAACTATGTTACCGTCCATGTCCATTTTCTTATTGAAAACCCACTTGCATTCTATGGGCTTAATACCACTTAGAGCATCAATCAAGATTCAGAACTGATATTTATACATGGAATCCATCTCCAACCTCATGCCTGTAAGCCATTTATTAGATTCTCAGCCTTCCATTACCTCCTTGTAAGTCCTAAGCTCATCATCTTCCATAAGGAAGAGATGTTTATCATCAGCGATGAGAATCCCGTATCGCTCGGGAACGATTAGAGCCCGGCTTAACCTACACAATGTCAGTGTTATAATAGGTTGTTCCATGCTTACACAATCTTATGTGTAGGTATAATCAGTTATTTGTCTGTTTGATCTTCTTGAGTGCTTAACTCAAACTAGCTTTCGCAAGTATATGCTCCATCTCTAAGAATCGAGCATTTCTGAAAATAAAGACTTTTTGTTCCTTGGAATCATAAAAGGTATAGCCCATAGTCTTCTTAGGGTAACCTACAAAAAGACACCTGTCAAACTTAGGGCCTAGCTTATCTGAACTCATCCTCTTTACGTAAGCAGGACATCCCCAAACTCTTAGGTGAGAAAAAGCGGGTTTCTTACCATACCATAATTCATATGGAGTTTGATCAACTAATTTAGAGGGTACTCTGTTTAGAATATAAACTGCGCTCTCAAGTGCATAAACTCAAAAGGATCTGCTGAGTTCTACTTGGCTCATCATGGACCAAACCATATCGAGTAGGGTTCGATTCCTCATTTCTGATACTCTATTGTGTTGGGGTGTATAAGGAGGTGTCCACTAGGATAAAATACCATTATCCCTTAGATAATCCTAAAACTCTTGGCTTAAGTATTCACCACCTTGATCAGATCGAAGGGTCTTGATACTTTTCCCAAGCTATTTCTCTACTTCGGTTCCAAACTCTTTGAATTTCTCAAAACTTTCAGACTTATGCATCATAAGGTATAGATAACCATATCACGAGTAATCATCGATAAAGGTTATGAAGTAGACGAAACCCTCGTGTGTCTTAAGACTCATTGGACCACATATATCTGAATGTATTATTTCCAAAGTACTAGTGGTACACTGGCCCTTTCCTTTGAAAGGTTTCTTAGTCATCTTCCCCTTTAAACAAGGTTCGCACGCACCATAGGATTCCCATTCCATTGGGCCTAAGTCTCCACATTTGTGTAACTTAGTTAAGTGAGTCTCATTAATATGCCCTAGACAACAATGCCATAAGTATGAGGATTTATCATTATCCAATCTCAATTTTTTAACAATGTTCATATTTAGAATTTGAATTTGAGTATCTAGAATGTAATTGTCATCCACAGATATTCCACAAGCATAAAGAACATTATCATGTTGAATTTAACATTTATTATTAGAAAATAAAATTTCAAATCCATCTTTTGCAAAACGTGCAACAAAAATAATACTCTTAGTGATAGCAGGAATATAATAGCAATTGTTCACAACAAAAATTAGGCACTAGTCAAACGAAGGATATATGTCCCTATAGCTATTGTAGTAACCCATGCTCCATTTACAAATCTTAGGTCCATTTCCCTCTTTGCAAGCCTCCTACTATTCCGCAATCCCTGCACAGAAGTATAGATATGAGTACCACAACCAGTATCTAATACCCAAGTAGACTCATAGAGAATTATAGAGAAACTCTCTATCATGAACAAACCTGATGTAGATGCCTCACTTGGCTTCTTCTTCACTTGTAAAAAATTAGAGCTCTTAACTCACATTTCATTTTGGCACTTTTTATGAGTCTTCTCTTGACCTTGAAAGTCCTAGACTTTCTTATCTTTTGATCCTCAACAACAAGTTGATTCTCAAGTTTATTTCTAAACTATATATCATATTCTTCTAACAAGTCTACCATCTCAGAAAAATTATAATAATCATTGATGCTATAAAATCTGTTTTGAAATTGTCATACCTATTTAGTAGACCTTTCAATACAATTTGTATCAAGGTATCCTGATCATAAGTAACTCCTATTTTCCTTAACTATCTAGAGTTATCTTAAACAATCATGGCAAACTCAACTACTGAGGTGTCAATCCCAAGACTTACAGATAGCATGAATAATTTCAAGTTCATCCATCATTACAAGCTACATAATCATAGACTCTAGGTCCATACTTTTGCAAAGATCCCTACACCTTGGAAGTATAGTGTTGACCATGAAGTTCTTTATGAAATCACAATCTCTTTTATGCTTCATGTACTTATCAATTTGATAAATGAAAGGATCTTCTTCGAGGAGTTCGGGCTATGGATCATCTAGTACATAATCCAGACCAAGGCTCTTTGGGAACCTTGTCACACACTCGTACCACTCATGAAAGTTGTCTCCTTTGTAAAACTTATTGTCAATCAGATGCATATCAATGTTAGTGTTCTTATTCAACCTAGATATAAGATAGAATTTGTTTAACCATTAGTTTATGTACATTCATTTAATATAAGGTCTTAAATTAAATACATAATTCCTACTTTTTTCTTGACATTCAAATAGCCCCTTCTATTTAAATTCTTGAAATTTGGGTCAACCAATTTTCCTTAGTAGGTAACATCCATAGCCACTCATCATGACAACCGCTATAGTAGGTTAAACCATAACAAGATAACCATGGTTGGAACCCATCCATTTACATCTCATGCAATTGCTAAACCATTTGAGTTCTATTTCTTAAGATGTGCGTACCCAATTGTATGACTCCTCAAATGTGTCTCCAATCTATCATTAACTCCAATAATATGGACAACTAACCCATTTGAATTAAGGTATTAACCCCATCTAGTCTCATGACCAAACACATGTTAAGGGAAGGCATGTTGTGCATGTGCTTACATTCGATAATAGGGTTCATATCACGACTTATGATGAGAAGACTATATACTACCTTAATATTGCTGTGGGGATTTTATTGGTGCTGCAGGTCTCGTCCTAGTCTAGGTCTTATACGATGGATATGATTATAAAAATAATAATTTCGAGCTATTTGGAATTATTAACTCTAAGGGCACATGCTCGAGACTGGTATATCATAATCATTCAATAATACCAAGACTCCACATAGCATGCAAAACAAGCAAGGTCCATATTTAAATCATTGCACCTATGTCTACAAGTTTTACTTTAACAACTTAAACCACGTTTATAAAACTATATGTGGAATCTAATTTCCTATACTAGAAATTTACTCAGTCATAAAATCCCCTTGGGTACTTTTGAATCTAATACCGATGGAGATTTCTAGGTAGGAAAGGCTCCCCTTGAAGTGAATGAGAAGCCAAGTTCAATCCTTGTCACCAAAATAACCACGAGGACTTTGATTCATTGTAACATGAATAACTATGATTCAAAGATTTCGTTCTTTAATTGAGTGAAGTAAGGGAAACCCTCAATCAAAGCATTTACACGTGTGGTGAAACCTTGCTAATTTATATGATAATCACCTACACTAAGTTTGAGCAAAACCTTAATCTAGTTATCATATCATTTTCCAATAACAAGAATTGAAACTTAAGTAATGCATAGCATACTTTAATAAATTCATATAAAATATCATTTTAACATATTATAATCAATCATGCATAGTATAAGGCATACTCTGATACCATTACTGGTTAATCAAGATAGTAATTGAACATGCAAACATTGCAAGGCGGAATTTCAAAACTTAAAAATAACCTAAAGGATCTCCTAAGAATGCCATGATTGATATAATCTAAGTTAAAACTTTCCATAGATGCTTATAGCTTTATAAAGCTTATAAAAGAAATCTAACATCTAAGTTTAGAACATCACCAGTTGATGTGTGCTTTATCTTTCTTAGGTTACGGTGTTTCTTTAGAGCAATTCGAAAGAACTTCATTAGCACGAGCCTCTAAACTAGGATAGCTACTTCGATTGATCCTCAAAGATCTTCACTGATGAAAACCTTGTTGAGGTAGAACCCAATAGTAGACACCGATTGCTAGACCGCTCAAAGACCAACCTAAAAATATAAATCGAGAAGGCTCACTTTAATTAGAAAGAGCCTTCAAAAGAATTCTTCATGTTTTTGGAGAAACTAGTGAAGGATCTCGCACAATGAAAGAAGAAAGATATGTCAAGCTCAGAGAGAAAGGTTGAGCTAAAGTGTGTAGAATAATGAGAGAGAGGAGGTCTATATATAGGGAAAAGGGGGAGTGTTTAACTCCCCTTCAAACACAAACTAGGATGGGAATATTCCCATCCCACTTAGCGGGTTAGCTGCGCAGATCACTTGGACTAGTGAGCTAACCCACGGATCCCCTTAAGAAGGCAAAACCTAGCGAGCTTTACTTATTCCGCAAGCATTGGCTTGTAGCCCTGCCACAAGCCCATGTTTGCGGGCTTACCCCACGCACCACGCCAGCGGCATGCATGGCTAGCCCGCACAAGCGCTGCCTTAGGTAGCGCTTGCGGGCTTACCCTGTGCGCTAGTAGCCCACGAGCTTTTAGATCACAGGGTAGCTACGCAGGCTCCACTCAGAACAAACCGTGTTCATTTGGGACCCACTCACAATGGGAAAAATTCCCTTGCTCCACTCATTGCGATTTTCCCTATTTTTTCTTTATTCTTTTTAATTATTAATTTAGTCCAACCAATTAATAATTCTTCTAACGTATTCGACAAACAGATATTCTTGGTATAAACCCAGTCTATAAGTTCTTTACATAGTCTAATAAAGATCCAAAGTGTGTGACCTCATAAGATCCCAAAGTATTGAGCCGCATGAGCCTCCTTTCAGGCTATCATCTCTTGGCCTTTAATCCAAAGATGAAAGTTGCTATTTACCTTGCTGGTCTGAACCATTGACTACCATTTATTTATATTTTCTTATTTTATTCTTCAATAGGCATGGCTTCACTTATTGATTTTCAATCTAAACTTTTAACTACCAAGAAGGTGGCAATGCAAAACAGTTGGAGGAAGTTGGTTAAGCTGAAGGATCATGCTCAAACAGGTGCCAAAAATGTAATGATGGGGACATTTGATGGGTCCTCCAAGTGGCTGCTGATTGGTATCTTTGCTGAAACATCTCCCAAGAAGGGAAAAGGGACATCTCCTCAAGTATGTCTTTCATCCTCGAGTGATATTTGTTTGTAGTATCTACTTAATTTTAACTTGGATTTATTTTTGCATTGCAGGGGGAGATGCTTAACAAGAAGGATAGATCTCACTCCTTACTCAATGTAGGACTAGCTGAGGTCTTCATGAGGGAGGTGTCGAGTGCCTCATGTCGAGATATTAAGGTGTAGTCTTTGCTGAAAGGTTGTTTTCCTCACTAATCTGATGAGGAGAAATATAAGGAAGAGAATATTAATCAACAATTCTTTTCCAAGAAATGACTTCAGTAAGCCGTGTGATTATTTGCTTATAATTTATGCAATTATGACTTTACTATTTTTTCCTCCTTTCAGATCATGTCTTGCTTCTCTAAGCTCGTCTAGTGAGCCCGCAAGGACACTTGGTTTGAGGTCAACTACTACCAAGAGAGGAGGCAAGAGAGTTGGAGACTAAGCTCTCAAATACTACCAAGAATGTAGACCTGGTAGAGAGAGATCACATCTGGGTGTAGAAAGACCTAAACAAGGCTACTGAGAGGGTAAGAAATTGGAGAAGAAGTTGGCCAGCTCTTAAGAAAAAGTCAAAGAGGCAAAGGCCACCTTGATCAATATTACCAATAGGCTACTCAACTATGGGCATCTTTACGGCGAACAAGTTTAGTTGGATTTCTAGGATGTGCATCAGTACCTCTTCGTTGAGCTGATTTATGGAGTCAATTTTCATACATATGATGACCAAACAACCCATCAAGTTTGAGAGGAAATTTCTAGAGGAGGAGGCCGTGGATGGAGAAGGAGATCAAACGATCGATTGATATTAAAACCCATTCTCCAATCATCCCTCTTCCACACTAGTCGACAAATATTGACACAAGTCTAGTGCCACATGATCAGACTATTGTAGCCAATTTGACTGATCCTACCTTTAATGTTGAATAAATTTGCATACATTTATTGTGAACAATTTTTGAGTTATTTGTAGGCTCCAATTTCTAATTGTTTAAAACCTTTTGACGTAAAATTTTTTTAGCCCTTCATGTCTTTTACCAATGCATTTTCATTTGATTTCCATTCAGATTTTTTATTGATATGTTATACCTTTGACTAGTACGTGTATTAGGGTTTATTGAAATAACCTAGGGAATACGAGCATATCTAGAACTCTTTAAGTGTTTAAGATAGCTATAATCGATCATCGTTTAAACATGTGATGATATTAGGGATTTAGGTGCTCTTTAACTAGCTCTGTTGTTCCTTGGAGAACTTAGGGCTTGTATGGCTTAACATATTTGTTCCTTAAAGAACTTAGGACCCCGTGTGGTCAATAGTTTTAATTTTAGATAGTTTGATGTAGATTACTAAATTGCAAAAGTGTGAAGAAAAAGATAATATTACTAAATTATAGATTTTTACGTCAACCAGTGTCTTTGGGAAATCCCTACTGTCAAGCCACTTTAGTTTGTACGTTGCAGGTCCATTGATCTCACTGACTGGGTATGGGCCTTCCTAATTTTCTCCCAGCTTCCCTTTACCTTCTTTTCTCTATGACATGGTTGAATCTCAGGACTAATTCTCCTTCTCTCAATCAGACTTCTATGACATTCTTGTTTTGTTATTTCACAATCTTAAATTTTTAAGGAAACATTAAGACACATAATCTTTCTTTCATTTCCTCCAAGCTATTCGAATTATGCAGTAGGTTGATGTTGTTTTGTGTTAGATATGATGTATCCCCTAGAGGAAATTAGGGCAATATATCTTAATTAGTCATAATGTACAAACCATTTTTAGATTATTATTATTAATAATAAAAGGAATCTTTGTTATTTATCAATGTTATTTAATTTATATATCTTGCTGGTATCATATATATATGTGTTATACTATATATGCTCATTGATAAGACAAAGTTCGTGACTACATCATAGCGTGAAAGTGAGAGGACATAATGGGAGCTATGTGGTGTGAGAACTGCACACACGTGTTTCAGTGAATAGTTTAAATATCCCTAGTCATAGGTTCATTGAGATGGGACATTAACGAAGGAGACAAACTAGCATGTGTAGGTTACCCCTTAGATTAGACCCAAGTAGCCGATCTCACGAGCTAAAGCTGGTACCTTGAGTTAACACATGAATGTATTCGGGTAATACATTGGAGACAGGTATAAGACAGACACTCAGAATTAACTATATCCATATGTTAGTGTCATGTCTTATTGCAGTAGGAGTACAAGTAACCTCAGACCTGAGATACTAGTTACCTTGTGTAGGAGTTGCTATAATTGGGTCATTCTTATTCATACCTTGGAAATTAGGATGATACGGATGATTACGAGTATAGTGATGACCACTCATTGGTAAGCCAAGTAGTCAAGATAGGATCCATCGCTCCTAATATAGTGATATAATGGGAGATGTACCTTAAAGCCTCTTATTGAAGAGACACACTCATAAACATTTGATCAGAGTATAAGATTGATAGAATGGGTTTATAGTCAATCTTGATACATTATAGTGAGTGGTGTTCTTCGTGAATAAGTCTAATTCCAAGATAACTACGGCTATTACATGAGCTAACACATAATCCGAGTTTAATAATTTGGATGGTACTTAAGCTAAGGAAGGAGTGTATTATATTGGTTACTATTGCAAAATCGAATCAAGTCATAAGCACGTGACGTTCTAAGTATCGGGGAGATCATACGCCTTTGCTATAAAGCCCATTTGATCATCGAGAGTTATCAAGTTCCATATCGATCTTTTACACTGAGCCTAAAATTCCCCTGATGGGAAGACAAGTTTATGTTAATCTCTAGCTACTCTATACTTTGGGATACTATGAGATCACACACTTTGAGTCTTTTACTAGACTATGCAAGAGCTTATAGATGGGTTTCTACCGAAAATATTAATGATGTCAAAATCGTTGGATAAATTATTTGGTTGGACCAAATAATAATTAAAAGGAGGAGTTTTGGGAAAAATTCCACAAAGCATAGTGAGGGATTTTTCCCATTGCGAGTGGGCTTAGCGAACACGGGTTGTTCGTAGGTGGGGCCTGCGCAACTGCTTCAAGAGCAAAATTTGCTCGTAGGCCACTAGCGTGCGCCGGCATTCGGCTAGCCCATGCTAGCATGCAGTGTTCACCACGTTTCTACTGATAAGTTTACTAGTTTGTTTACAAGATTCGACTATATATCAACGGTGCCAAAAACTTGTTCACGTGAAATATAGGTGTTATCAATACCCCTTATTAAAATAGAAAAATGATAATAATTGCAAGTATACAGTTGCGATGTAGTTTTAAAAGATATCATTCCCACAGGGAATGACTAGCTCTAATGATCAACAAGGAAGATAAAATAAAGAAAATAAAATAAGTTTGATATTTTGGGTAGAAGGGTTAGAATGAAGAATGAGTAAATATAGGTATGAAAGATTAGAGAATCTAAATATATAGATTTTCCCTACGAAATAAAGATAGCAGAGAAAGCATGCAAGTTCAACAAAGATGTTACGATTCACTAAACTAATCTAACAAACACGGTTCTAAATATTTAGATGTTCAATTATTCACCATAGAGCAACACATGAAATGACTTTTCTAAACCTAGCGCAAATGAATTAAGATGATTATATAAACTTGGACAATGTCAATACTATGCTTAGTACGGGTCGTTCTCACATAGCCATATTTAGCAAGTTACCATTCCAAAAATTTTGGCTCACTAAACAGCGTTATATCACAGATCCAGTGATTATACACGATATTTTTAACCCCGAAACTACTCTTAAAATGGACTCCAATGCATATAACTTGATTAACTTAAAAGAGTTAACACGAAATATACATTATGACACATAGACATATCATAAACTTCAAAATAGAAAGTATAAGCACAAAGCAAAGCAAAGTTGTAAGGTATGCAAGTGAAATCTAAAGTTGATCAAATCGTATCCACTCTTTAATGGGAGTCGTCAATTCCCGCAATTCTTCCATCTGCTTTGAATTTGATCTCGGTTTGTACAGAACCTCTGCTAGGATGCTATTCTTTGTGAATATCGAACAAACAAATATTGAAGAATGAAAACTTTTATTGATAAGTGATTTGCAAGTACAATTATACAACAATCGTTCGAGAATATAGAGAAATTTAGTGATCGAAACAAGGATTCGAATCACTTAAACATTTTCTTGCTAAAACTTATGAAAGTAGTGAATTCTCTATCTATACATACACTATATGTAACCCTGATCTTCTTGCCACATCCACTCTACACGAAATTGTGAAGTTTGGTTCCCTATTTATAGAGTTCGAAGGGTTGCGTATATCTAAATGAAGAGTCGCATCCATTGGTGAAAGATTGCATAACTTCATTATGATTGGTTGAGAAGCTTTGATTTAATCCACAATGGATAGGCACCTTTTCATGATTGGTTGACTTCAGATAAGTCTCTTTTCGCTGGTAGTTTATGGCAGTTGATGGCGGTTGATCATGCTTATCTGGCAATTGGTAGTTAAGAAGATAAAACTAGAAAACCATCCAAGTTATGACCACGATATACATGTCACAACTGTGAATCTTTGATTGGTAGACTTCTATTCTGAAGAAGTACAAGTCGTGATCACGAATGATTGTCAAGACCGTGAAATGCATTTTCTTCAGAATTCTCCTTGCAACTTCATCGATCTTTGACAGCTTCGATCCAAAGCCAAATCTTTAAGTTCCAAGCATCTTTTTGCAACTTTTTCACTCTTTTTTTCATGGAATTCCACTTTAGATCATTTTACTCCCAAGATTTACCTAGTATCTGCATTTGCATAAAAAACAACTACATACCACGTGAAATCTTTTATATGAAGTATAAAAATGACTTAAAATATAGTGTTTAGTGTGTAAAATTATAATAATAAGTGTAATTACACACTTATCAATGGTCAACTCACAAGGGGCACCCATCGCAAACTATCTACAATCCGCATACGCACTGGAACTTTCTACATTCCATATCTCTTTTTAGACTTTTTACGATCACTGGACTTTTTACAGTCCGCATTCTTTTTCAGACTTTTTACAATCACCGAACTTTCTACAATCCACATTCCTTTTTAGATTTTTTACAGTCCAAATCTTCTTCAGACTTTTTACAGTCACCAAACTTACTACAGTTCAAAATAACTTTCCACAGTTCGCAAATTTCCAACTTTTACAGTCAACGAGCTTTCTACAGTTCGCAACTCTCTGACTTTTTACAGTTAATGAACTTTCTACAGTTCGTAATTTTCTGACTATTTACAGTCAAATGAACTTTCTATAGTTCACATCTTTTCTGACTTTTTACAGTCAATGAACTTTCTATAGTTCACATATGGTCCCAACTTTTTCAATTAGTGGATTTTCTACAGTCCATGTCATCAGTAAGCTTATCACAGCTTGCACATGGGATTTTTAACTAGGAGAACGGAGGCACATGATCAATGTTCTCTCCCCAACGGTTCCAGCAGTATCAACTAGCCGAAAGTCATCCTTCATGGGGTAATCATTGCCAAACGGGCAATTCACAAAGGGCACCAAGAGACTAATCCTTGAAAGACGCCGCACCGAGATGAAAGCTTCCAACCATCATCCCCAAAGAGTGCCAACCACGATCGAGCAGGTATTATCTCTAAACCCCGCTGCTCTTTCAATAGTGGGATCATACTGACTCATATCAGCAATGATCCCATGACGGGTAGCCTGTGAGCACGAGATTTTTACTCCCTACTCGCGAGTTCGATGATGAAGCTGTAATTTTTCCCTTGTTAGTTTTTTCACATTTTGAAAGGGTCCTGAAATCGTTTGGGAATCATCCACCTTGTTTCTTTAGGCTTCCTTTTCTTAAAAAAGCCCAATCCTAAAATAAAAACCCAGTCTAGCCATGCAATGTCGTTAACGACATTGCAATATCGGTAATGACATTGCTAATGTCGTTAACGATAAGGTCAATGTCGTTAACGACATTACTTTTACAGACAGATCAAAAATGCAATTTCTGCATCATTTGTTCAAAAAGACCCATCTTTATCCCATAATTTCAGATATTCTCCACTTTACAGCCTCTCTAAATGATGTTCAACCCACTTAGCCAAGAAATGTGGGAAGAAAATGATGAAAAAGATAAAAAAAAATAGGTGAGCCAACTGGGACTTTTTGGATTGAAGGGAGCCCATAAGGGGCCGAATTCATAAAAGGAAAAGGGAGAAGTTGCAGAGAGAGAAGGGGAGGAGTTCTAGAAGAAAGAACTCACATTTAGCATAAGAAAAGGGGAGCATTTATTTAAAGTGTTTTTGAGCTAAAACCAAACTTTCACCCCTAAAACTTCGGATTTCGGTTTAGTTTGATTAAATAATTGAGGTTTTGACTTGAATGGAGAGTCTAAAACATCTTTATCATTCACTTGGAGGTTACTAAACCTTCTGAAACATCCACTTTGGCAAGGAACAGATCCTTTCCAAAGATATTCGATAAACAACCAAAATCAACAAAAAAAAAAGGAGAGCTTCCCGGAGGACTTCATGGACCTTAAAGAATGTGGATTCATGACTACGGAGTAAGCCTCTAAGTTCATAAAGTTTGTGCTTACGTTTATATGCTTTTCTTTTCTAAGTTTTATTTTCTTTTTGGTTTTTTCCATATTTATACTCCAGTCTGTTTTTCCAGAAAATGCAGTATGATTTCAAACCTTTTTGAGTATTTTGATTATTTAGAAATACTCTACACATCTTGAGCTTTCCGAAATGATAAAGTTCATCCAAAAGGGTTAAGTATAGCAAAAAGTTATGATCGTTTGAAGTTTCAAATTTTATTTTTACTATTTTCTACTATTTTCATGAGTTTTCTGCAGGTCTGGAAACTCGATGTCATTGATGGCATCACCTAATGTCATTAAAGACATCACAATGTTGTTAATGACATTGACTAATGTCATTAACGACATTGGCTTTGGTAGAACCCAGTTTCGCTTCATTTTACTCTGTTTCGAATCGTTTGAGCCCAAAACGACCAGCTGAGACCCTTCTGAATTTTAATTATTCAGGAGTTATGTGTGATTTACAAATGTATTAACATGTTGATTAAGGTTTGGAGTAGCAACAAAAGCGCTTCGAGCCATTCATATCGATATCGCCCTTCACAAGGAAGTCGGTAACGATATGGATGACATCGTTATTGTTGTTAACCCAAATGATGGCTATGTTATGCATGTTTGGCCTAGATTTATGTTTGTTATTTCAGATCACCCCCATGAAGGGAATAAAATGTATTCCCGGATAACAGTCCTCACTACTTTGCCATGCGGTCATTTTCACTAATAAAATCGACCAACACACGTGTAAATAAAAATGAACCATTTTTATTTTAATAACTTTAAACCATCAATGTTTTAATTAGGCCACACGGGCCTCGCTAAAATCAAATTGAACACATGTGCTATATCTCGTGCTAACCTTTGTGGATGCAAGTTAGATGTATGCCTAGTATTTATTTTCCTTCGGGTATTGTAAATATTTTTACGGGAATTGTAATTAATAGATTAGGCGGGCGGTTGCATCCCCCGAGTTTTGTAATTTATTAATTTACTTTTCTGCATTTACTTAATGCTTGATGTATTTATTTATTGATTTCCGCATGCATGTTAAATCATGCATTTCAACCTCAAAACGACTTAAGTGCGAATATGCGCAATTAAGAAAATACGGTTTTCTACAGATGTAATATAATATGATCTAATGAGAAATAAGTAACTTATCGCGGACCCGAATCTCTGTGTCTTGGTGGACCATTCCCCGGACGTTAAGCCTCACATGTCTCTAATTCCTAGAAAGAGCTAATTCAGGCCACTCCACACTAAGAGACGGCGGATTAGGGATTGAACCGATCTAAAATGTTTTTCGCTCTCTCTTCCAACCTTTTCCCGGGTCCTCTTACTTGGTGCACACTTTTTCAAACACCCCGGTGAACTGCACCTCTCATCACCGCTCGCTCTCGACCCACCACTCCATGTCGTCCGCTCACACTTGGTTACTTAAAAACTTTGTTTAACCTTTTCAAATTCGCAATGAATGATGCAAAACATATAACAGTTTATGTGCTTAGATTAACACAAAACTAAATAGCCCAAGCTGGACTCAGTTTTGACAACCCTGATGTTGAGTAAAACTTACTCAACATAGACATAAATGAAACTGAGTAAAAGAAGAAGCGGATATGATGCAGAGTGATATTGTGCTGACTTAAAATAGAATATTGAGTTAAAGAAAATAACACCTTATTTTTATACTGGTTCCGACATAGCATTGTTCGCCACTTTTGTACTGATAAGTTTAATAGTTTATTCACAAGATTCGGTATATATCAATGGTGCCAAAAACTTGTTCACGAAAAATATAGGTGTTGTCAGTACCTCTTATTAAATAGAAAATGATGATAACTGCAAGTATACAGTTGCGATGTAGTTTTAAAAGATATCCATTCCACAGGGAAGGACTAGTTCTAAAGATCAAATAGGGAAGTAGAATAAAAAGAAAATAAAATAAAATAATGTAAAGTTTAGGAAAGGAGGATTGAATGATGGATGAATAGACAAATGTATGAAAGATTAGAAAAGATAAAAA
>CATIWQ010277337.1:0-15295 GCA_949673415.1 Euphorbia schlechtendalii | reverse complement strand
ATATATTCTGCTCAAGAGCTTTTTAACTGAGCCTTAAGAAGCTCTACTTGACTCAATTATATCTCGAATCGATTTTGAACTTGAGTCAAGCTCATTAAATTGAGCTTTGGTCAAACTTTGACCGAGTATATCTCGAACTTCTTGCAAACTGTTCATTTTATTAGCAACCCTACTCGAGGGATAAGTCTATCTATTATTAGATGTTAGGCTATAGTTATGTGGCTATGCACGCTTATAAAGCCTAAGCCCATGTAGGCCCAAGTCCCTTTATTAAACCTACCTATAAAAGCTCTCTTTCTTCTGCTCTCTACTGCCAGCCTATTCCTTATTGTCTGTGTGCCATTTTTCCCCTTTGCTCTCCACTGAAACTATCTATTTCTTTCTCCTTCGCAACCCACGGTAATCATTTGCTCGCTAAAGCGCTCGAAGTATCATGGCCCGTGTTGGAAGGCAACTTGCAAGTTTCAGTTAGAGGCGGTTACGGAATTTGGCTATAAAAGGGAGAAGAAGGCTAGAGTTTGGTGTGGCTCTCGTTTTCAGTTAGTTTTGCTCTGTTAGGGTTTGTTGATTTGGGGTTGTATCTTGATTTCTTTGTTAAGCTCAGTAGTTAGATTTCTTTACTGATTTGCTTGTTCTAAGAAACAAAATCTCGCTTGATTCTCCTTTACTTGCTGTTGTTTTGCCGACTTATAAAGCTGCCAAATTCCTTGTCCTAGGATTACTCCTTCAAAAGAGTGGCTTGAGTTGCAAGTCCACTCGGGAAACCAATTACGTTTTTTCAGTTTGATTGAATGATAAAGATTTGTTCAGTAAACCTGTGGTTTAATAAATCCCTACATTATATCAACCACGCCCAAACAAAAATATAGATTTTCTTGTTTGTACCTTTCCAGAAAATCTTATACATACGATTGGATTATTATAGTATACAGAAGCAAGCAAATATTCAGTATTCAGTAATATATGCTATTTGGATATCATGGACGCAAACAACTTTCCTTGGCTTGACTCCACAAGCAACACAATTTAAAAGAAAATCAAAATATTTCACTAATTAGCTCAACAAACCATTTAACCTTTTGTAAGTTTTTCAAGTTTATTTTTTATATGACACTTTCTTTTTTATTTAAAAAGATAGAAACATAATTAATATTTTTTTAAACTGCCAGCAGAGCTAATTCTGTGAATTAAAATTATTCATTTTTTATCTAAAAGAGAGGAATATATAGTAATTACTTTTTGGGAACCATATAAGAACATGGCAGTAGTGGCAACGTGAAAAATAGACTTGGTTCAAACAGTTTGGTACCCGTAAAAATTAGTGTTTTTCCTTTTCAAAAAGGAAAAGATTTATATGTGTTTGATAAGAAATAAGATACAATTGATTTTTATCTTTTTAACATTTAAAAGTTCTTTTTCTCAAAAGTAGTAATTTGAAGTTTTTGAGAATCGGGGTTGCTATTTAAATTTTGTTACCATTATTATCCACGTTGTTTTGTTTTATTTAAATACTTTAATTTTTTATTTTTTATTTTTTTATATTTCTTCTATTTGCTAGTGTTGTTTTTCTAGTGGGTATTTTTTTAAAAATTTTAAAGTGAAACAAATATTTTTTAAAATGAAAAGAGATTTGGAGGAGTAAAGAATTGATCACTAATGTTATGTATTGTAAAGTGTAATTATCTTTTTACTTGTTGCATGATTAAGTATTTAACTGTGATTTTTTTACCGAATAATTTATATTAATAAACTATATGACCTTTTTAATATGATATGTTTTTAGGTCTATTATTTTGTGTTTAAAATTTCATTTTGTATGATTTATATACTAATTGATTTGAACATGTACATTTTAGTTATTTTACATCTCTAACAGCAACCGTAAATCTTAATTTTACCAAACACTAAGTATAAATCAATAAATAACAACAACAACAAACAACAACAGCAATCACAATAACAAAAGGTAACAGCAACACAGCAAACCACAACAACGTTGTCAAACGGGGCCTTGATTGTTTTTTTATAGATATTCAGCTCATTGACGAGTTAATCAAGATTTAGGCACTCTAAGGACCTTGTTAAGAGGGGCATTCCTCCCAACTCAATTTACTCCATAAGCATCTTCATGGTTTGAACATGAATGAATTCTTAAAGAGTTGGGTTATTTATCTAATTCCGTTAATTATCACTTGATAAACATTCTCAAATTTTAACATAATTAAATAAATTTTGATAAATTTCATTAATAAAACAATCCCATAATATATTTATTCGTATTAATTTCATACGTGCTCTGTTGCATTGACTTTAAAACTTAACAACTGTTTCACGTATATATATAATTAATTAATTAATTAAATCTATGAACATGATCACGAATTATTAAGGATGACAGAGTCTATCATGTGCAAATTCACTTTTCTATTACTACTGAATATTTGCCTCTTTATTAAATTTTAATCATTTATTATATGATTAGTAGAATATGCATTGTTTACTCGTACTTATATTCATAGTAAAAGACTAAAATGATCATGTTGAAATATTAATCATTACTATAACTATGTATTGGAATTTGATTGAGACAATAATATCAAAATATCAGTTTAAACAACATACATACATGCAAACACTTATATATGGTTCAATAACATAGGTATAAAGTGCACGTGATGTTAGACACATATATATTATATATATGCGTATTGATAAAACAAAGTCCATGACTACTTCATAGCGTAAAAGTGCAAGGACATAGTGAGAGCTATGTGATGTGAGAACTGTGCATACGTGTAACTATGAATAGTCTAAATATGTCTAGTCATTGTTTCATTGAGACTGGACATCAATGAAGCGGACAGACTAGCATGTGTAGGCTTACTCATTGGATTAGATCCAAGTAGCCGATCTCACGAGCTGAAGGTGGTACCTAGTTAACACATGATGTATTCGGGTAATAAATTGGAGACCGCCATAAGACAGACACTCGAAAATAACTATATCCATGTGTTGGTGTCATGTCTTATTGCAGTAGCAGTATAAGTATCCTCGGAATAAAGATACTGATTACCTTATGTAGGATTTGCCATACTTTGGGTCATACTTATTCATACCTGGAGTTTAGGATGATACGGGTGATTATATGGGTATAGTGATGATTACGTGTTGGTAAGTCAAGTAGTTAAGATGGGATCTATCGCTCTTAATATAGTGATATAGTGGGAGATGTACCTTAAGACCTCTTGTTGAAGAGACACACTCATAAACTTCTTATCAGAGTATAAGATTGATAAAACGGGTTTCTAGTCAATCTGGATACATTATGGCGAGTGGTGTTCTTTGTGAACAAATTTAATTCCAGGATAACCACGGTTATTACATGTGTTGACACTTAATCCGAGCTCAATAAACTAGATGATACTTAACCTGATGGAAGGAGTGTATTATATAGGTTACTATTGCAGAACTGGATCAAGTCATAAGCACGAGACATTCCAAGTATCGGGGGATTATACACCTTTGCTAGAAAAGCCCATTTGATCGTCTAGAATTATCGGATTCCATATCGATTTGGAACACTGAGCCTAAAGGTTCTCGGATGGGAAGCCAAGTTTAGGTTAAACTCTAGCGGCTCTATACTCCGGGATCCTTTGAGGTCATACACTTTGGGTCATTACCGGACTAAGTAAAGAACCTATTGTGAGCGGGCGACACGGAGAGGTGGGCCGAGAGCGCGCGGAGATGAGAGGCGCTATCCACCGGGGTGTTTGGAAAAAGAAAGCACCGGGTCGGGGACCCGGGAAAAAGGTTGAAAGAGAAAGCGAAAAATGTTTCAGATCGGTTCGAACCCGAATCCACCGTCTCTTAGTGTAGAGTCGCCACCTGGATTAACTCTTTCCAAGAATTAGAGTCCTGTGAGGCTTAACGTCAAGAGGACGGCCCACTAAGACACAGAGATTCGGGTTCGGGATAAGTTGCTTATTTCTTAAGTGATCAAATTTTATTACATCTACAGAAAACCGTATTTTCTTAGTTACGCATATTCGCGCTTAGGTCGTTTTTAGACTTTAAATGCATGATTCACGTATTGCAAAATAATAAACCATCCACAAGGTGAAATAATAAACCATCCACAAAGCAATAAGTAAATGCGGAAAATAAATGCGAAAAATAAAGATTACAAGGCTTCCAAAAATCGAGGGATGCAACTGCCCGCTAACCTATTAATTACATTTCCAAAAAAAAAAATGAAATTACGATACCCGAAGGAAAATTAAAATACTAAACATACATCTAACCTACATCCACAAAGGTTAGCACAGGGGATATCACATATGTTCGATTTGATTATAGCGAGGCCCGTGTGGCCTAATCAAAACATCGAAGATTTTAAAGTTGTTAATTTAAATAAAAATAGTTCATTTTTATTTACACGTACGTTGGTCAATTTTATTAGTGAAAATGATTGCATGGCAAAAGGTGAGGTCTGTTATCGAGGAAAAATTTTAATTCCCTTCTTTGGGGTTATCTAACATAAAAATTAAAAAGAAATAAAAGATGAAGAAGAGAATTACAACATTATTTATAATAATAAGGAATAAAAATAATTCATAGGTTCAATATTAAAGATCAAAAAGAGATGAAGCAGAAGATGAGCATGGAATTCGCAGTTCTAGGAACTCAGAGGCTTACCCTTGCGGTATGAATCCACTTCGGCGTATCCGTTCGATCCCCGAGAGCGTTCCTCGTTCGTTTTGATTTAATTGTAGTGTAATGTGGAAAAATAAGTTTTTTATCCAAATGATAATCAGACTCGGGTTCTAAATTTTTTTAAACCCGAGAATATTTGAGGATATTTGAAGAAAAAAGGATGGAGAAATTTGATTTTTAGATGAAGAAATTTGGGATCCAAATGTGTTTTAGATCCAAGAAAATATTAGAAGAAAAGAAAATATTTGTAGTATTTGTTTGTGTTTTTTTTATTTGAAGAAGAGAATTTTCTCTGAATTTTCGAGCCCCATTCAATCCAAAAATGTCCGACTATTTACAGAAAAATCCCGGAAAATCCAAAAAAAGCAAAAAAGTTTGACGGGGTCGCTAAAAAGTTTGGCAACCTCGCCAGAGAGGCTGGCGAGCTCGCCAACCCCTTTGGCGAGGCTGGCCAGCCTCGCCAACAAGTCTAGCGAGCTCGCCAGACTCACTGGTGAGCCTAGCCAGAAATGGCGAGGCAAGCCTCGCCATCGAGTCTGGCGAAGTTCGCCAGACCCCTGGTGAGCCTCGCCAGTGTCTGGCGAGGTTCGCTAGATCACTGGCGTGCCTCGCCAGGTCCCTGGCGAGGTTCGCTAGGCCTTCTGGCGAGCCGTGTCTCGCCAAATATCGGTGAGCCAGGCTCCGGATTCGGTTCTCGGTGGAGTTTTCAAATTTTTTTGTGTATTTTTATATTTTTAGTTAATTTTTGAATTAAAGTCCTTTTAAATTCAGCGACAAGAAAGACTCCCATTTGAAGATCATCGGACGGTCGAAAAAAAAGTGTGACTTGAGGATAAATATCCCGAAAAGCCATCATCACTGAATGCGCGAGCTGGTACAAAATCCCGTGCTCACAACTGCCTCTCGTGTGATAATTGTTGGTTGTATAACCAGTATTATCACACGAAAAGAGCGGAGGTGTGAGCACGGGATTTTGTACAAGCTCGCGCATTCAATGATGATGGCTTTTCGAGATATTTATCCTCAAATCACACGATTTTCGATCGTCCGACGATCTTCAAATGGGAGTCTTTTTCGTCGCTGAATTTAAAAGGACTTTAATTCATAAATTAAGTAAAAAATATAAAAATACAAAAAAAAAATTCAAAAACGCCACCGAAAACCGGATCCAGAGCCTGCCTCGTCGATATTTGGCGAGGCACGGCTCACCAGAAGGCCCAGTGAACCTCGCCAGGGGCTTGGCGAGCCTCGTCAAAGGGGTTGGCAAGCTCGCCAGCCTCTCTGGCGAGCTTGCCAACCAGTTTGGCGAGGTCACCAAACTTTTTGATGACTCCGCCAAACTTTTTTGCCTTTTTTTGGATTTTCCAGGATTTCTCTATAAATAGTTAAACATTTTTGGATTGAAGGGGGCTCGAAAATTCAAATAAAATTCTCTTCTTCAGATAAAAAAACACAGACAAATACTTTCTTTTCTTTTAACATTTTCTTGGATCCAAAACACTTTTTGATCCCAAATTTCTTCATCTTAAAATCAAATTTCTTCATCGTTTTTTTCTTCAAATATCCTCAGATATTCTCGGGGTCTAAAACAAATTTAGATACTGAGTTTGATTATCATTTGGATAAATAAACACTTATTTTTCCACATTAAACTACAATTAAATCAAAACGAACGAGGAACACTCACGGGAATCGAACGGATACCCGAAGTGGATTCATACCGCAAGGGTAAGCCTCTGAGTTCCTAGAACTGCGAATTCCAAGCTCATCATCTGCTTCATCATTTTTTGATTTTATTTGTGGACCTAAGAATATTTTTTATTTCTTTTTATGTAAATAATGTTGTAATTCTCTTCTTCATCTTTATTTCTTTTCTTTATTTTTTTAGAATACCCCAACGAAGGAAATTAAAATTATTCCCGGATAACAGACATCACCTTTTGCCATGCGGTCATTTTCACTAATAAAATTAACCAACATACGTGTAAATAAAAATGAATTATTTTTATTTAAAATAACAACTTAAATCGTCAATGTTTTAATTAGGCCACACGGGCCTCGCTAAAATCAGATCGAACATATGTGCCATATTTCGTGCTAACCTTTGTGGATGCAGGTTAGATGTATGCTTAGGATTTACTTTCCTTCGGGTATTGCATATATTTGTATGGAAAATGTAACTAATAGGTTAGCGGGCGGTTGCATCCCCCGATTTTTGGAAGCCTTGTAATATTTATTTTTCGCATTTATTTTCTACATTTACTTACTTCTTTGTGGATGATTTATTATTTCGCATTGTGGATGGTTTATTATTTTGCAATACGTGAATCATGCATATAAAGTTTAAAAACGGCCTAAGTGCGAATATGCGTAACTAAGAAAATACGGTTTTCTATAGATGTAATATAATGTGATCACATAAGAAATAAGTAACTTATCCCGGACCAGAATCTCTGTGTCTTGGTGGGTCGTCCCCCGGACGTTAAGCCTCACAGGACTCTAATTCCTGGAAATAGTTAATCTAGGTAGCGACTCCACACTAAGAGATGGTGGATTCGGGTTCGAACTGATCTAACATTGTTTTCGCCTTCTCTTTCAACCATTTTCCCAGGTTCCCGACCCGGTGCATTTTTCAAACACCCCGGTGGACCGCACCTCTCATCTTCGCGCGCTCTGGCCCACCGCTCCTTGTCACCCGCTCACACTGGCAACTCTGCTGGGGATTTTTCTAAAAACAAGTTTTCAAAGGTTTTAGATTTTAGATAAGTACCAAAAATTATTGATCACATTATTCAATTTTCTCTTAATTATGACATATTCATAATAACGCATTGCAGTAGAAGGGATTAGCCCATAAGTCTAAGGTACCCTTATTACCGCGAAGCTCTCTCTTGTACTAATCTGCCTCCATGAGAAAAGATAGTACTTGAGCGAGTGGAGCACTTGTTACCATATCGCATGTACCTCCCTCAACCCATTTGGGGAGAGGCTTGGAGTGTATTTCAGTGCAACATGAACCTTCTACATCAACAACCCATTTACAAACCTCATGTAAATAAACCATAGGCATTTTCCCTAGGGTCTTACCTAAACACACGACCATGCATTATATTTTCTTGCAGGTACGCTCCTTAGTATCTTCATAATACTAAGATGAACCAAACTGAGGATAGAGACTAGCCAAAAACCCTACACGCGGGAGTTTTATGGTTGGAAGTTTGGACGTTGCATGCTATGTGCTATGTGTATACTGCTTTCAATTTATCACTCAACAAATGTCATGCTAACCATGAATTTTTGTGCAGACACTTGAACGCACACACTTATGATAATGTATATATCAAGATACCAAACCAATATCTCATATAATTAGACACAATTGACACTATAGATTGTGTCACCCTAGAACAACATAAAACCACTTAGGAACATCACTTACCCCTTTTCAACGAGATGTCCACTTGACATCCCGCCATTAGCCTGTACATGGAAAACATATCTTTCTTTTACTACGTGATGTCCACTTGACATCCAACACTTAGCTCGCAAGGGGCAATAGCCTTTCCACCACATTACCCATGAGATGTCCACTCAACATCCAATTCACAGCCCTTCCGGGGAAATTATACACACCAAAGCCCAAATGGGGTAAATACCTACCCAAAACCATTTTTCCCACATTAAAGGATATCCCACTCGATGTCCTAACCTAAGCCCACACGAGGTAAACTTACTTCAAAAGTCTTAGCTTAGTAGGGTATACGCCTCATACCCGAATCATTCACCCACACAAGGCAATAATTCACGTATCACCACATACCCTCAAATAGTGATGACCACATAGGTATCCAAAACTCCGCCCTAATTGGGTAAAATAACCAAATCATTCATTAGGTAGCTACATACGTTAGTTGTTTTCATTTTATTACGGTATGTCACACTGCTTACCCAAAAAAATTTTGACCTTCTCATTCCATGAGACCTAGTCATAATAGAAAACCTCAAACCATTTATCTATTACCACATAGGTAACTTAGTCACCTCACTTACATCACTCATGTTACGATGTCACACAGACATTGTACAAATCTCAAATCCAACCCCCGTTGTTGAATTTTCATTTCCATAGGTTTTTATTTTCACCTAACGACTAACCTGTTTGTTTCAAATGGATTGATATACATGTTATTTCACATCATGGCATGCTAACCCCTTGTGAATGCAGCCATAACATTAAAAATATCATGCATTTCCCGCATCATGAATCATATCACGAATCTTACATGTACGGTCTAATATTCTACTCATGTACCAAAGGGGCTTGGAAGAGGCCTACTCGTCGCCGGGTCCGCGTTCCCTAATTGTGGCCAATCTGGAGGGGTTTCCATACACTGACTCAAGTGAGGACTCGGGTTCAGACTCAGATTCAGTTCAATGCACTGTTATGTCCAATCCACCAGAAGAAGGTGCAAGGGAAGATCGACCTGTCCTTATAGGATAAAATTCTCAATAGTTATCGGTGAGCGTCGAGATTGCAGCCGCCTTGAATGCCTTTGCCAACAGCGAACAGCTAGCATCGCTCATTCGCCAACATGTTGGGAGGACCCAGAATGCAGTGTCCATCTTGGAGGTCACCCTTAACAATGGTAATCTAAATAGATGGCCTGAGGTAGGAGGACCTCGCACCTCACACATGATGCCCCTACCTCTTACTACCTATTACCAGTTCGGGGCAGGATAAAGTCATCCTATCCAACCAGCATTTGCACCAGGTCCTTCCTAACAATGAATGACCCAACACCCTATTCCTAACTGGAGTACGTCAGTCGCTTCACACTTCCAGGCACCTCAATTGCCCCATTTCGTGGTATATCCCCAGGGGTAATATAGCTCTTATCCAAGCGCAGGGAATGCCATCCTCCAATATCTAAGAATGGCAGAACTATGGCAACAGTTCTTGGCCATTCATGGTGGCCACCTAAGGAATACATACCCTGCACAACCGATAATCGAGGATGAAGATAGCTTACCCCCAAATTTTGCAATGCCACAGTTTGAGAAGTACGTAGGATTTGGCGACCCGCGCGCTCACTTAACGCACTATCAAACGGTGATGAGAGTACTGAGGGTTAGCGATCGAATGATGGCTAAGCTCTTCATCGTCATCTTAGGCCACACGATCAATGAATGGTACAACCACCTTTCGCTAAACATAGCTACCGATTGGAATAGACTCGCTCAAGCTATGCTAGAGCATTATGGTTTCAACTCTCAGATGGAAACCACAATGCAACATCTGGAGGTATAAGGCAAAGGCATGGTGAGAGCTTCAAATCCTACTATGCACGTTGGATGGCCACACAAGTCATGCTTAGGGCTCGCTTAACTCTACCAGAGATGATAACCAAGCGTCTGGACGGTGCACTGCCATCATACAGGAACAAGTTTGGATCAGACATCTTCTCGAGCTATCAAGAAGTGTTTGAAAAGGCAGATAGAATAGAGCACTTTGAATCCATCGATACTTCTGGGGGGGACTAGCATGAGGAATGATTATGTAATAATTTAGCTTTCAACTACTTTGCCCATGGGGCTTTTGGATTATTTTTTGAATAAATTGAAATTTATTTATTTGCTTGATATTTTATTAATGACATCACGCATTCTCATAAACATATAAATAATGTTTTTAGCACACATGACACATCATTTTATGAAATTAATTTGGGTATAAATGGCCCCATAATAAATTCATATGATTTGACTCTTGAGAGAAAGTGAGAGAAAATACATGTACTTAGACAACACGTGATAGTAATTACCTCATCATACAAGGACGAAAGATCAATGGAAAGTCTCCAAGCATGAAACGTCCACTAACTCACATAAAGAACAAAAGGATCGGAGCTAGAATAAGGCTAAAATGTCAACCAAGCAAGTTGGGACCAAACAAATGACGCAATACCACAAAGAAGGAGTCAGATCATTGAACACGTCAATAACTCAATCACAACTCCATTTATAAGACCAAACAACAGGCTCAATGCCACAAAGAAGGAGTTAGATTGTTGGACAAGTCAACAACTCCATCACAACTATTCATGAGACCAAACAACTTGCATAATGCCACAAAGAAGGAGTCAGATTGCTGAACATGTCGACAACTCCATCACCACTGGCGTAATAACACAAAGAAGGAGTCATATAGTTGAACATGTCAACAACTCCATCAAATGGATCACCACCATTCATGGGTTTATCAAACAAAATACTAAAGATGAGAAGGAGTTAGATTGTTGAACACGTCAACAACTCCTTCACACAGCTCGCTACTATTTGTGAGGCAAGCATCGCACCATCGTAAGAAACACCAATGATCAACACTCATCATCACATACACCTCAAGCCAGCAAAGCGGCGCGAGCACCAACCAATCGGTCAGAAATGCTGAATGAGATAACAAATGAAGTCGTGGACATGGATGACGACTATTCTACCAAATCAACCAAGTCTTACACAATTGCTATTACGCATAGGTGAAAGAAATAAATCTCTAAAAAGTAGTACAAACAAAAAATAAATTTGTAATTAGCCTATCAATTAACACTCTGTTAGTTGAGAAAAAATTAGGGTTTCTTTTCAAATTAGAAAAAGAATAGTCCGCTAAGTTGAAAACCTGAAAAGGGTGGCTCAGGCAAAACTTAGGACATCAAGAGAACCACATTGGTTAGAAAACCTGAAAGGGCTAATTGATGGCAGGAGTCAAACCATTTGAAACATTTATACCCCTGTTAAGTTCATCAATGAAATGTCCTTTTTGCTGAATCTTTATGCATATGCTTATTTTGATTGCTTGCATGCCAATGGCAGAATATCGCAAGTAAACATCTAAAAAATTAAAAAAATAAAGAATAAAATAAAGAAAAATGAGTCTGCTGGATTGAAAACCTGAAAGAGCGGTTCAGGAAAAATTAAGACGAGGTTCGATAGATTGAAAACCCGCAAGGGCGATCTATGCAGAAATAAGAACCAAAGAAATATCAAATTCATCATCTCCTCCTCGGAATAGTACGAGGCATCATATACCTTCAACACTTCAGGCAAAACGGCTTCCAAGCGATCATCGCCAACACAATGCGGGATCAACGATTCATCCAAACTTTTCTCAAATTAGATCCAAGCTATGAACTTGAACCTAATTCAATGAACCCATGGTCGTCGCTTTAAGGAAGTCATCAATGGAATCCCCAACAAGATAAACCTTAGGGGCAATCATGCACCAGCACAAGAGAAGGCTCCTCAATAGGAAGCCCACGACACCTATAACAGATGAACATACATCATATGATAAATATTGTTTATGCATAAGAACATGCATACATTACATTCACATCATGACATTTTCAGGTAAAGACGATGCCGAACTAGGGCAACACTATCCGGTAAACAAGAACCTCCACCTCCACATGAGGAACCTACAAACAAGATGATGGCCCACTCAAGCTTAAAGTCAACATTGCAACATCACGAAACCTCCTAAAACAACAGACCAAATTCTGGGACATCCCCGGATTCCCATTAAACTTATTTATTCCTCATGTTTTAATTTTTTATTAAAGGGGTAAAAATTTTTGCTTTGCATAAACTCAATCAAATAATTAAAAAATTCATTATAAAATGTATTAACAGTATCTTTTTTTCTGATTTGTTACAGGAAACAAGTCAATATCCTATTAAGGAAATTCAAAATATAATCGAAGAAGGAAACGGTTATCTCGATGGCTAAAGAAAAAACAGTCACATTTATCAACAGGAGAATGAAACAATTGCCGACTACAACAAGGACGCAACAGAAAGAAACAGTCGACCCGCCCACAAGGGCCATCAAGTACCTAAGGGAATCTGAAGAAAGAAACGGATAACCCTATGAAGACACAGCGCCAGAAAGGAAGGCCTATGTCATCACCAATTGGGAATAAGAAGTCACCAACCAAACCGATCAGGTATTCTCTCTATCCCTACGCTCATTTCGTGTGATCATACTGGTTATACAACTAGCGATGATCACACGAGGGGCAGCTATGAGCACAAGATTTTGTACCAGCTCGCTCGTTCAATGATGATGGTTTTTCGAGATATTTATCCTCAAATCACACGATTTTCGACCATCTGACTATCTTCAAATGGGAGACTTCCTCGTCGCTAAATTTAAAAGGACTTTAATTTAGAAATTAACTAAAAAAATATAAAAATACACAAAAAAATATGAAAACGCCACCGAGAACCTGATCCGGAGCCTACCTCGTTGATATTTGGCAACGCACGGCTCGCCAGGGGCCTGGTCAACCTTGCCAAAGGGGTTGGTGAGCTCGCCAACCAGTTTGGCAACCCCGCTAAACTTTTTTACTTTTTTTAGATTTTCCAGGATTTTTCTATAAATAGTCAGACATTTTTGGATTGAAGGGGCCTCGAAAATTCAGAGAAAATTCTCTTCTTCAGATAAAAAAACACAGACAAATACTTTCTTTTCTTCTAATATTTTCTTGGATCCAAAACACTATTGGATCCCAAATTTCTTCATCTTTTTTTTCTTCAAATATCCTCAGATATTCTTGGGTCTAAAACAAATTTAGAACCCGAGTCTGATTATCATTTGGATAAATAAACACTTATTTTTCCTCATTAAACTACAATTAAATCAAAACGAACGAGGAACACTCCCGGGGATCGAACGGATACGCCGAAGTGGATTCATATCGCAAGGGTAAGCCTCTGAGTTCCTAGAACTGTGAATTCTAAGCTCATCATCTGCTTCATCTTTTTTTTTATTTTATTTGTGGACTTATGAATATTTTTTATTTCTTTTTATGTAAATAATGTTGTAATTCTCTTCTTCATCTTTATTTCTTTTCTTTATTTTTTTAGAACATCCCAACGAAGGGAATTAAAATTATTCCCGGACAACAGATCTCACCTTTTGCCATGCGGTCATTTTCACTTATAAAATTAACCGGCAAACGTGTAAATAAAAATGAACTATTTTTATTTAAAATAACAACTTAAATCGTCGATGTTTTAATTAGGCCACACGGGCCTCGCTAAAATCAAATCGAACATATGTGTCATATTTCGTGCTAACCTTTGTGGATGCAAGTTAGATGTATGCTTAGGATTTACTTTCCTTCGGGTATTGCAGATATTTTTATGGAAAATGTAATTAATAGGTTAGCGGGGGGTTGCATCCCTCGATTTTTGGAAGCCTTGTAATTTTTATTTTTCGCATTTATTTTCCACATTTACTTACTGCTTTGTGGATGATTTATTATTTCTCATTGTGGATGGTTTATTATTTTGCAACACGTGAATCATGCATATAAAGTCTAAAAATGACCTAAGTGCGAATATGCATAACTAAGAAAATACGGTTTTCTATAGATGTAATATAATGTGATCACATAAGAAATAAGTAACTTATCCCAGACCTGAATCTCTGTATCTTGGTGGGCCGTCCCTCGGACGTTAAGCCTCACAGGACTCTAATTCCTAGAAAAAGCTAATCCAGGTGGCGACTCCACACTAAGAGACTGCGGATTCGGGTTCGAACCGATCTAAAATTGTTTTCGCCTTCTCTTTTAACCTTTTTCCCAGGTCCTCGACCCGGTGCATTTTTCAAACACCCCGGTGGACCGCGCCTCTCATCTCCGCGCGCTCTCGGCCCACCACTCCGTGTCACCCGCTCACAGGATGGATTGAGAATATACCTAACCAGTGTAGCTGGTGACTTCTTATTCCCAATTGGTGATGATATAGGCCTTCCTTTCTGGCTCTGTGTCTTCATAGGGTTGTCCATCTCCTTCTTCAGAATCCCTTAGGTACTTGATGCCCCTTGTGGGCGGGTCGACCATTTCTTTCTGCGGCATCCCTGTTATAGTCGACAACCATTTCATTCTTTGGTTGATAAATGAGATTGTTTCTTTCTTCAACCATCGATATAACTGTTTCCTTCTTCGGTTATGTTTTGAATTTCCTTAATAGGATGTTGACTTGTTTTCGAAAATTGCTCCATTATTTTATGATGTCGCAATGATGACTTTAGGCTTGAGTGGGCCATCGTCTTGTTTGCAGGTTCCTCATGTAGAGGTGAGGTTCTTGTTTATTGGGATAGTGTTGCCCCAGTTCGGCATCGTTTTTGCTTGTAAATGTCATGATGCAAATGTAATGTATGCATGATTTTATGAATAATTTTTATCATATGATGTATGTTCGTTTGTTATAGGCGTCGTGGGCTTCATCCATTGGGGAGCCTTCTCTTGTGCTGGTGCATGGTTACCCCTAGGGTTTATCTTGTTGGGGATTCCATTGATGACTTCCTCAAAGCGATGACCATGGGTTTGTTGAATTAGATTCAAGTTCATAGCTTGGATCTGATTTGAGGAAAGTCTGGATGAATCGTTGATCCTAAATTATGTTGGCGATGATCGCTTGGAAGCTATTTTTCCTGAAGTGTTGAAGGTATATGATGCCTCGTACCGTTCCGAGGAGGAGATGATGAATTTGATATTTCTTTGGTTCTAATTTCTGC
>CATIWQ010277321.1:0-19608 GCA_949673415.1 Euphorbia schlechtendalii | reverse complement strand
ATATACTTAATATCAAATATATATATATATATATATATATATATATATATATATATATATATATATATATATATATATATATATATATATATTCCAACTAGATACACAGTTTAGAAATAATCATCGATATATAACAAGCATGCTATATTATTGATAAATAATAATCTGAAACTGTTTGTACAATAGTGACTAATAAAGATATATCGTCCTAATTATCTCCAAGACATACATCATGTCTAACACAACAATCAAACCATCTCCCAATTGCAAAGTCAAATCCTTGTTAACCTGCTCGACAAACCAAGTCTAACTCTCACTGGTTTCATTGTGAATTACTGGCCATACCAAGGGAAAATTGATTGTTAGGATTTTTTCAATTGCAAATAGCAATTGGCCTTTCAAAATTACGTTAAAAAACAACCATCAAACCCAATGCATTTCCTACACCCCTTTTTGAACCCCTTCATTATAACAAATAAATTTACATCCCTTTGAATATATACTTCCAAGGCTCCCCAGTGATGTCCACATCTACTATGCAAGTACTACCAGGGTTTAACTGTAGAATATAGTATCTGTAATAAAAATGCATAGTGAACTCTTCTCTGTAATCCTCAAGCATAGATTTAACTATTATAGTCCTTGCTTTTCTACATATATTCTTTACTTGTACACTTGCAACTGATCCTTCAATTTAACCTGCATCTTCTAGATCTTGATGTTTGGATTTTCAATTATGTCGTCCTTCAAGTACTTTGCAACAAACTTGGCATTGTAGAGAGATCTTGTTTTTCCTTTCGCAGAAATGCTTTGGATTGTAATTTTCACAATGAAATTCCCACTCTTCCTGTCTAAACTAGCAAAAAAAAAAGTCAAGGACACTTATTTCCTTCATCATCAATAAATGAACACTTCACTCTAACCCTATGATTCTTATTCTACTTGTAGTATGTATGCACACCTCTCCTCATAACATATGTAGCTATTACTTCCTTAAATTGATAGACAATCTTAAATATCATTCCCAGCTCCCATAGGGGCAGTTCACAGTTCAGATCAAAGTGAACAAAACTTATTTTCTTCCTTCTTGTTGTAGTATGACCTTCATATCCACTCCCATAATCTTCTTTTGATTCAAAACTATCTATATCGAAGCTGTCAATGTACTCTTCATCTCCAACTGATAACCCAGAGAAAGGATTTTTAAATAACAGACCACTCTCATACACCTTATATACTCCAATCGGCCCAAACCTTGTCGATGTTGCCATCTCTGCTTATTTCTTCCTTATTTGATTTTCAACTCAGCTTGATTTTCCCCCTTATAACATCTATAAAATTAGTATCCTCTTCACTGCCATCATCTTCTATTTCTCCTCCAGCTTTAAAATCAAGATCCTTTTCACTATCATCATTTGAATCTGTAGAATCACTTTTGATAATCCAAATCTAAATCTCTAGTGTCACTCTCACTTCCAGAACCTTGAGCACTTTGAGATTTATGTTGTTTTAAGGCAGTTGACTCCACCTCCTGCTTTAGTACTCTATTTATACTCATTTGTAAAACCTTACTGATTGTTACCCTAGCCATGTGGGCAACTATGTCATCCTCACCATACCTTTTCCAAAGTGTTAAGTTATCAAATGGAGCATCCACATATAAAATTGAGTCTTCTTCAGTTAATGTTGAAGCATATTTGACTACATCACATATCATTAATCAATTCAATGAATAACTCATCTTCTTTATTTATATAATAAAATGGCCCGCTCTGTTCACAACAATTTACGATTGTAGTCTTGTGCAGTCACCGTCAATTTCGCCACCAGAATGTTGGTTGCTTTTTAGGTTTAATTTCAAAAATTGTTGGATGTTGAAAGAAATGAAGATTTTCAGATAAGAATTTTTTGGGAGCCAAGTTCGAGAGTGGAACAGAGCTTAGGGAAAGAAAATGAAGGGTTATGTTATTTTTGTAAGTTTCTTTTTTTATTTTATTTTTTTATTTTTTAATCATTTAATGTCTGACATGGATGAACATTTGGTGCATGTGTTCCAAGTCAGCACACGTGACATACACGCGCTGCTAAGTCAAAGTGAGGAGGCTGCTGGGTGCAAATTTACCAAGTTGGACATGTTAGCATGGGTAAACGAAAATTGAGGATGACAAAAGTAAAAAAATTGCTGTTGCACTTGAAAGTAACATACCTAGCAAGTATACTAGTGTCAAATTGTAGCGTGGTAAGCAAGAGCATCGTATCCCACAGGGAGGTCTTTAAGTCAGTTTGCGCTTTTCCTAATAAATGGGCTAATGGAATTAAAATTCAATATTCTTGAATTTGGGGGTTTTGATTAACAATTTAAAACTAACTTCAATAATTAAAACACAAATTGAAATTGATTTAACTTGACTTGATTAAAAACTCTAGTTCAGTCTACCCTTTTAGCAGTCTAAAGCAATCTTCCCTCCTTGCAGTATAAGACCTCTCTTAACAATCCTGTCCCGACGTCTCTTGACCTGATTTTCCTAAACCGCCTATTAAGAAAATTTAGTTTCTTGCTAAGCTGAACACATTTCAACTTTCAGTTCGTCATACGAACAACAAAGCAGCATTAAGTATAGTCAAGCATCCATCAAATAGAACCCAAGGCATATCAACATTCATTTTTCAATCTCATGTTAACTATGTGTATGAAGGTCTTCAATACTGAGTAAATCACCTTTCGATCCTTACAACTCAGTATTATGCATAAACATGATCAATTTTCATCTCAACAATAATGTATACATTCACACAATCATTCAAGAAAGCAAGGAAGAAATACTTTACAATGGAGGGAAGATCTCCTTAGACTACTTTTTATAAGATAGACTAAACCAGAAAGAAAACTACTCACTCCTCATTATTAATGCTTCAACCAACTCCATAAATGACTAAAACTAAAGAAAACGTAAAACTTGCAGAGAAAGAATGGAGAGAATTAAAGATGAATAGTATAAATTAGATATACCCATTGCTTTTTCCCGCCCAAAAACCATAGAGCAATGTGGCCCTTTCTGGTCCAAAAGTTTTAGTTCAAAAGCAGCCATACAAACCCACAATAATTACAAATTGTACTTGCAAATAATATAAAAATGCCCACTTGCTAATCAAGTGGGCAACTAGAATTCAAGAATTACAAACCAAGTTTTCCAAAATACAACCAGAATTACTTTCTAACTAAAATGTTTTCTCTCTCCTGGTGATGTCAACAGTGGTCTTCTCCTCCTAGCGCAGCCCATCTTTCTCCATCTTTTTTCCCTTTATCTGCAGCGCCTAGAAGACTTTCTCCATAGAAAACCTGAAATAATAGAAGGACTTTTTGTCTGGAATTTTAACTCTTTAGGGGATTTCTACTTCTTACATTTGAAAACTTGAAGCATACAACCTTGTATTTTTAATTTCCTTGCATTTCTATTCTGATTAGCTCAAAAAGGTTGGATCTTGATTGATTTTTTACTCTTTTATGTGAGGTATCCCTAGTGTTTATGAAGACTTCGTTCGTACAGATTCAGACAAGGGCTTCTTTACAGTTTGAAGTTCTTCTACTTTTATTCAATATTCTTCTTAATTGTTAAAGTTCAAGGGTGAATTTGGGAGATAAAGTGAATTGGAAAGGGGTTATTGATGTGTGTTAAATCAAAGAGGGGTTTTAGGCTCAAAGAGGGGAATCTAAGGGTGATGAGAGGGTGGGCTGATTTAAGCTAAGGGGAAAAACTTAATTGCCTCTATCATCTAGCATGAGATTTCAGCTATGGTCTTAACCAGACTAATACAAAATAGCATTGTATATGTTTACCAAAATAAGTTCTAGCTTAGGTAACAAGACCTTATCCTCTCATCAATAAAATTTTCATTTTAGCTCAAGTTCTCACTTTTTGGGTAGGCTACTGATCATTTGCTCTAAGTTTGATAGAAAAATTAAAAATTTTGACCCTTTTTATGCTAAAACAAGTTAAAAAGGAATTAACAACTTAAAGCTCTCTATTTCTTTCTCTATCATACTGTTTTCCTAATTTACTCAAATTTACCAATTATAACTTGCTCTTCAAATTGAATTACCAACAATTGCAATTACCACATTCCATTATGAATTAAATCAGGCAAACAAGTTTAAGATACATAAGGTTGTCATAGTTAGCATGTTCATTAAGATAGTAGACCATCAAAGCAAGGTCTTCATGCAAGCAATTATCACAATAGATTACGGAGCCATAAAATCAATTCATCACAAAATCACAGATTAAAGTCCTCAACCTACCATCCCCATACTTAAAATTTGCTTCATCTCCAAAGCAATGCAAAACAATTCACAATTTTGCATAGGAATTTTAAGGGAGAAATTTATTCTGTAAGAGAAAGGAGAAAGAAAACTCAATGATACCGTTCATCAGGAGAGATTGGGGGTCTTCATCACTCTAGGGGTTGGGAGGAGACCTCCTCCTCTTCCTCCTCAATTTCCATTTTCTTGTCCTCCTTTTCCTCCTCTGGTTTCTCTTCCCTTAGGGAGTTCTTCTTTTCACTGGATGCAAGTTCTTATAGAATAGCCCTCTTTGCCCTTTTTGCAGCAGGCACAAGTTCTCCTCCTTTGACATCGTACTCCATCCCAGCATGGTTATAGATTTCCTACAGCTTTCCTTCATTTGCTCATTCTCCTCAATCACCCTTAGAAGTGTTGCCTTCATTTGGAAGAAGCCTCTACACAGCTCACCCTTGGTCAGATTGGAGGTCTCCTCGAATTATTTCAGCTTTTCCTTGTTAAAGAGGGTGAGTTCCTCAACCATAAAATCCTCACAAACCTTCCTTTTCCCAATAGACTTTTTGCAAGAGGCCTCTGCCAGCACCAAGCCCTTGTTCCTTAAATTCTACCTCACAGGCTTCTCCAAAACTTCCTCCTCTTCAACAATTTTCACCCAACCATCATCAACCTTTCTACACACTTTGATTTGTTTGAGAGTGGGATAGGATAGGGTTAGACCGCGACCTCAACAGTGAAACCCTCCCCCTTGAAGTCCTTGAAGAGGTTTCTTGCAATTCTAGTCACAAGAGAGCCGCAAAGAATGGCTCATGGATTTTTGGAAGTAGAGATATATTTGGCCAAAAGGGTACCCACATTCAACTTTTGCTTCTTCTCCATACACCACAAAGCAAACACATCAGTAAAGGGCATTATTGACTGGTTCTTCCTCCCAAAAAAGCTGGCAGATAGAAATTTTTGAATAACACGATGGCTGGGCTTGGTTAAATTCTCAGCAGACTCCTTCACCACTGTCTTAGAGATCTCCTTCAAATATTTTCCCTCTTAAATTCAGGGGGATAAGCACTGAGAGCACTGTCCACAGCTCCCAAATAAGCTTCTTCCTCTGAGATCACTTGCAAAGCCACATTGAAGTCGTTGATGGACAACGCCTTTTTCCTTCAAATCATGCTAAAGAAAACCTTAGGATCATCATTTATTTTGACTACATTCTTGACGGTGAAAGTGGCAAGAAACTCTAAAGTGAATTCTCTACAGGCTGGGTCTTCCGGTTCAGCAAAGGACATAAGGCCAGCGGCCTCCAACAAACTTCTAACTTCTTGGGTAAGGTCGAGGCTGAGTAAGGCAGACCAGTCAAAACTCCTTGAGCTTTGAAATTGGATTTGTGTGAGAGATTGAAACTTTACCAACTCAGTTTCATCAGTGAAAATCGAGCAACATTTGACGTTTCTCTCTTGCGAGGTTAAATTTTTATCACTACCCACTGTGTTAGAGGGTTGTGAGACAACAGGGGTAGGGGGTTTTGAAGCAGAAGATTTTACTTTCTTAGACATGGTGATAGCGAAACAAGTGAAGAAGAAGAAAGTAAGCAACGAGGGAATAAGAGAGTAATTTTTTGAAATTGAGAGGAAAGAGAATGAGTTGTAGCTTTTAAAGAGGATGGGGTGAATGGTTTTGAAATTCGAATTTCAAATCAAATTTGACAGCTAAAGAGTATTAAAGGTAAGGGAAAAATGAATAGGAGAAACGGCCACAACTCCCCAATTTACTTAACAAGCCGTTTATGGGATAATTATCCCCAAAATAAATTAATTAAAGAAACAAAACTATTTACAAGCCATTGAATTTTTGAGTATGTACGGTTGATATTAGCCCAAAATAAAATTTCATTAATTAAAATGCTATTTTCAATTATGTATTAAAACAAAACAAAATAAAATAGCTAAACAGTGGCAAAACAATTAAAAAAGGGTACAATGAAAGAAATGACTAAATAAAATGCCCAAGTTTAAAGAAGAATAAATTAGTTAAAATGAAATAAGATAAAATAAAAATAAATAAAAAAATTAATTTAGTTTTATTCAAGATAATGCATGGCAAAAAGTAGTGGTTGGGGATTAACTACAAGCTTACACACGCCACCCTAGGATTTAGGTAATCATTATGCACGTTGACCAATAAAGTAGGAAAGAGAGTAAACTAATTTAAAAAGCATCTTTTCAAAATTTTTCTAAGTGTTTTACGACAAAACAAAAGGATACATGATGCAGTTAGCTTTCTACGTGGTCTTCCCCATACTTGGATATTTACAAGGCCTTCAACTCAGGCCAGGAAGGTTTCTTCTACTTCGTCAAAATTATTGTGCTTCATTTGGTGCACAAAGCGGGCACCGGTAGTCATGGTCTTGTTAAGGAGGCTTGAGGAAGAAGACCTCCTCAATAACCTCTGTGGTCTCCTTCGATAAATATGGCTTCAACCTCTATCCATTTATCTTGAAGACCTCGCCCTTTGAGTTTGAGACCTCCACTGCTCCATGAGAGAAGACCTTGTTCACAGTGTATGGACTTGTCCATATGGATTTCAACTTTCCTGGAAAGAGCTTCAAAAGAGTTATATAGCAAGATCTTTTATCCAACGAAAAATTCTTTCACTAATATTCTCTTATCATGCCAAGCCTTGGTTTTCTCTTTATAATTCATTGCATTTTCAAAGCTAAACAACCTAAACTCCTCAAGTTCATTAAATTGAAGCTTTCTTACTTCCCCCACCTTTTCCCTATCAAAATTCAGAAAAGTTAGTACCCACAAGGCCTTGAATTCTAGCTCTACAGGAAGGTGACATGCTTTGCCATATAACAACCTAAAGGGTGACATGCCTATAGGTGTTTTGTATGCTATTCTATAGACCCACAATGCATTATCTAACTTATTAGCCCAGTCCTTCCTAGAATTATTCACAATCTTCTCTAGAATCCTCTTTATCTCCCTATTGGTGACCTCGTCCTGTCCACTAGTTTGAGGGTGGTAAGGGGTTGCAACTCTATGTGTGACTCCTAACTTAGTCATTAGCTTTTAAAATTGTGCATTACAGAAATGTGTACCTTGATCACTTATAATAGTACGAGGTTAACGAAACCTAGTGAAGATCTTCTTCAAAAACTTGACCACCACCTTAGCATCATTTGTTGGGCTTGTAATTACTTCAATCCATTTGCTCACATAGTCCATGGCCAAGAGAATGTACATGTTTCCATAAGAACTGGGAAAAGGACCCATGAAGGCTATGCCCCATCAAATATTTCTCAAACAACAACATTATTCAAATGCATAGAGTTCTTGGCAGAAATATTCCTTACTCTTTGACATTCATTGCAATGTGACACAAATTGGTGAGCATCTTTGAAAATGGTAGGCCAATAGAAACCACACTCTAAGACCTTGGCAACAGTCCTTGTGGCTCCAAAGTGACCTCCTGCCTCAGCTCAACGACACATTTGTAACTTGTTGGTTTCCTCCTCTTTTACACATCTTCTAATAATCCGATCTGCACATAACTTGAATAAGAAGGGTTCCTCCCAAAAATAGTATTTGACATTAGCAAAGAATTTCTTCTTTTGAGCATATGTCAAACACTTTGGGGTAATATTACATGCAAGATAATTGGCAATGTCAACATACCAAGGGGCAGAATTTACCAAGTAAAGCCTTTCATCAGGGAAGGTCTCTGTGATGATATTCTGAGGATCGATGTCTTCTCCTGGAATTCTGGAAAGATGGTCAACAGCAACATTTTCACACCCTTTTTTATCTTTGAATTCAAGGTCAAACTCTTGTAAAAGGAGTAACCATCTAATGAGCCTAGGCTTTGCATCCTTCTTTGTAAATAGATACTTCAAGGCCGCATGATTAGTGAAGACTATGACCTTAGAGAGCACTAGGTAAGATCTGAACTTGTCAAAGGCATAGACTACTTCCAACAATTCCTTTTCAGTGGTTGTGTAGTTTTGTTGAGCTTCATTTGAGGTCTTGTTGGCATATTGGCTTGAAGTGCTTATCCTCCCTTTATCCCAAGACCGCTCCAATACATGCATCACACACATCACAAATAAGCTCAAAGGGCTTTGTCCAATCAGGAGCAATGAGAATAGAAGAGTTTACTAGCCTGCCTTTGAGTTCCATGAAGGCCTTCATGCAGTCTTCTCCAAATCTGAATTCTACATACTTGTGAAGCAAGTCTGTCAAAGGTTAGGCAATTTTTGAGAAATCCTTTATGAATCTTCTATAGAAACTAGTATGGCCTAGAAAACCTCTCACTTCCTTCATTGATGTTGGTGGAGTGAGATTTTGAATGATATCTATCTTGGCTTTATCCACTTCCAAGCCCTTCTCTGAAACTTTATGCTCAAGCACAATCCCTTCAGTCACCATGAAATGGAACATTTCCTAATTGAGAACTAAATTGGTCTCAATGCACCTAATCAATACCTCCTCTAGATTGCGAAGACAGTTGTCGAATGTCTTCCCATAAAAAGAAAAGTCATCCATGAAGATCTCCACCGTTCTTTCCACCATATCATGAAAAATAGCCATCATGCACCTTTGAAATGTAGTTGGGGCATTGCATAACCCAAAGGGAAATCTTCTATAAATAAAGGTTCCATAAGGACAAGTGAAGGTGGTTTTCTCTTGATCATTAGGATGAATAAATATTTGATTATTCCCAGAATACCCATCTAGAAAGTAATAGAACTTGTATCCAGCAAGTCTTTCTAGCATTTAGTCAATGAAGGGTAGAGGGAAGTGATCCTTTCTAGTGTCATCATTTAGCTTTCTATAATCTATACAAACCCTCCAACCTGTAACAGTCCTGGTTGGTACAAGGTCTCTTTTCTCACTTTGCACAACAGTCATCCCTCCTTTCTTAGGAACAACTTGAACTGGACTTATCCAAATGCTATCAGATATTGGGTAGATAATTCCAGCATCAAGCAACTTGATTACCTCTTTCTTGACAACTTCCTTCATGTTGGAATTTAACCTTCTTTGGGGTTGGACAGAGGGCTTGTGGTCCGTTTCCATCAAAATTTTATGTACACAAATAGAAGGGTTAATTTCTTTAATGTTAGAAATTTTCCAAGTAAGGGCTTCTTTATTGGCTTTCAAAATGTCAAGAAGGTCTTGTTTCTATTTGGGTGAGAGTTTTGAAGAAATGATAATAGGAAGGTCTTGTGGTGGGTTTCGAAAGGCATATTCAAGGTGATAAGGTAAAGGCTTAAGATCAAGGGCTTGAAGGTCTTTAGTGTCTAGATTTTTAGAATAAGGAAAGTCTTTAAGGGGTTCAATGTTAACCCTCGCACCAACAGTAGCTTGGCAGCCTGTCTTTGCTTCCAATTGCTTCTCCAAGATTTCATCTTCATTGTCAAGGTCTTGCAAATTCAGTTCCTGCAAAAAGTAAGGATTTACAAAGGCATCAGTGGTATCCATGAAATAACATTGGTCATTAGAGGAAGGTGGTAACTTTAAAGCTTCATTCATTTTAAATACAACTTCCTCATCATGAATTTTTAAGATTAGCTTGCCATTTGTTTCATCTATTAAAGCCCATCCAGTAGCCAAGAAAGGTCTTCTTAAAATGATAGGATCATGCATATCCTCATCTGTGTCCATAACAATAAAGTCTACTGGAAGAATAAACTTGCCTACTTTCACTAGGACATCTTCCACCATTCCCCTAGGGTATCTAATGGTTTTATCCTCAAGTGGAATTGAAACCCTACTTGGTTGGGGGAATCCTAAACCTAATTTCTTATAAAGATAATATGGAATCAGATTAATACTAGCTCCTAAGTCATACAAAGCATTTTCAATATTAAGATTTCTAATAGAACAAGGGATAGAAAAACTCCCTGGGTCTTTGAGTTTGGTAGGCAGAGGCCTTGTACTTTGCAGAATTGAAGAGCAATCTCTATTGAGTTGAATCATAGCCACATTCTCTAGCTTTGTTTTGTTAGATAAGAGTTTCTTTAAGAATTTGACATACATGGGCATCTGAGCGAGGGCTTCTGCAAAAGGTATGTTGATGCGCAGCTTCTTGAAGACTTCCAAGAATTTATCAAAGTGCTTAGCCATGTCATGTTGCTTTCCTTTTTGTGGAAAAGGGATCTTTGGCTGGTACTTGGAGACCTCCTTAGATTCTATTTCCAAGGTTTTATCTTTCCTCTCCGAGGTCTCCTGTTTGTCTACCTCAGTCGAGGTCTTCTCCTTTTCTTGTGATTGCAAGGTCTTCTCTTGCTTTGTCAAATCAACTTCCTCTCCAACATTCTTTGAATTTCCACTAACATTAGCAGTCATTAAGTTAGTAGAATTCACAATCTTATCACTCCTTAGAGATATGGCTTTTTTGCATTCCTCCTTGAGGTTGGTCTCCGTATTGCTAAGAAGAGCTCCTTTCCCTTTTGGCGTTATAGCTTGCGTAAATTGGTGGATTTGGGTCTCCAAACTCTTCATATGAACTTGGTTCTGCTTCATATACTGAGTCATCATCTCCCTCATCTCATCCATTTATAGCCTTTTGGGTTGTTAGGAAGAGCTTCCTGCATGGTTGTTGTGATGTTTGTTATGTTGTTGAAACTGATGATGACCTTGCCAAGGTTGTTAGAAATGACTAGTTTATCGAAAAGGTGGTTGTTGAGGTGGTTGAAATGAGGACTGATTTTGCTGCTGTGGAGGCTTCCAGGAAAAATTAGGATGGTTTCTCCACCCAAGATTGTATGTATAGAAAAAAAGGTTTTTGCCTCTTTGGTTTCCTTGCAAATAATCACATTGCTCTTGGGTGAGTACCAAGTCACAATCTTCAGTTCTGTGGTTTCCTCCATAGATTTCACAACAACTTAGTTGAGGGTTTGTAATGGCAGAGACATTCTTCTTTGTTAACAAGGTTAAAAGCTTGTCAAACTTTCCTGAGTTCTCCGTGACAGCCTTTGATTCAACCTTTCGAGGTCTTTCCTCATGGATAGAATGCCACTTGGATATTATGTTGACTATCTTTTCAATCATCTCAAAGATCTCCTCGGGAGGGTAATCTTCGAGGTCTCCATTTGCCACAGATTTAATCTTTCTTTTTTTAATGTTGGAAAGTCCATTGCGAAAATTTTAGACTTGAATCCAAACAAGAATGCCATGGTTTGACACTTTCCTCAACATCTCTTTATATCTCTCTCAAGCTTCTGACATTGATTCTCTAGGGAGCTCCACAAATCCGGTGATCTCATTTCTCAACTTCAAGGCTTGCTTTGGTGGGAAATATTTAGTCAAGAAGGCCTTTTCCATGTCATTCCAGGTTGTGATTGATCCTGGCTGTAAGGTCTTCAACCATTATTTAATCTTATCCCTCAATGAGAGGGGAAAAAGTTTAAGCCTTATAGCATCATCTGAAACATTCCTATTGGTTTTGAAAGAGTTACACATGGATAAAAAGTCTTGAGTGTGAGCATTTGGGTCTTCTAGTGGAAGTCCTCCAAACTGAACAAAGGCTTGTAGCATGTGAACCATATAGCCTTTGACTTCAAATAGGTTATCTCCTTCTTGTGGGATTACAATACATGACGAGTGACCTTCTGTATTGGGCTCCAAATAAGTTTTTAAGGCTGACCTTCTTGGTGGAGGGTGAATTTCATCCTCTCCTTCATAGTGTTGAGCTAGCCTTTCTCTTTCAATTCTTTCTGCCTCAAGCCTTTCTTGCTCTTGGCGTTCGCGTTCTCTTCTTTGTTCCTCCATTCTTTCCCTTGCATGAGATCTTCTTACAGAAACACTTCTCCTTCTACACTCCCTTTCAATTTCAGGATTGATAGGAATAGGTGGTTCTCTTCTAGCTCTTCGCATGCACAAGGAAGTCTTCTAAAAACTTGTTTTCTACAAAACTTACGAACAAATAATAATTAAAAGCACCAACTTATAGTCAAAGATAACAAACTTTCACATAAGTTGCTCCCTGGTAACGGTGCCAAAAACTTGTTGCACTCAAAAGTAACACACTTAGCAAGTATACTAGTGTCAAATTGTAGCGTGGCAAGCAAGAGTATTGTATCCCACAATGAGGTCTTTAAGTCAGTTTGTGCTTTTCCTAATAAACGGGCTAATGGAATTAAAATTCAGTATTCTTGAATTTGGGGGTTTTGATTAACAATTTAAAACTAACTTCAATAATTAAAACACAAATTGAAATTGATTTAACTTGATTTGATGAAAAACTCTAGTTCAGTCTACTCTTTTACCAGTTTAAAGCAATCTTCCCTCCTTGCAGTACAAGACCTCTCTTAACAATCCAGTTCCGAGGTCTCTTGACCTTATTTCCCTATACCGCCTATTAAGAAAATTTAGTTTCTTACTAAGCTAAACACATTTCACTTTTCAGTCCTTCATATGAACAACAAAACAGCATTAAGTATAGTCAAGCATCCATCAAATGGAACCCAAGGCATATCAACATTCATTTATCAATCTCATGTTAAATACGTATATGAAGGTCTTCTATACTGAGTAGATCACCTTTCGGCCCTTACCACTCAGTATTATGCATGAACATGATCAATTTTCATCTCAACAATAATGTACATTCACACAAACATTCAAGCAAGAAAGGAAGAAATACTTTATAATAGAGGGAAGATCTCCTTAGACTGCTTTTTATAAGGTAGACTAAACCAGAAAGAAGACTATGCACTCCTCATCATTAATGCTTCAACCAACTCCATAAATGACTAAAAATAAAGAAAAAATAAAACTTGCAGAGAAAGAATGTAGAGAATTAAAGATGAATAGTAGAAATTAGATAGATAAAGTTGGCAGCAATTAAAAGGGAGCAAAGGGGATATACCCATTGCTTTTTCCTGCCAAAAAACCATAGAGCAACGTGGCCCTTTCTGCTCTAAAGGTTTTAGTTCAAAAGCAGCCATACAAACCCACAACAATTACCAATTGTACTTGCAAATAATATAAAAATGCCCACTTGCTAATCAAGTGGGCAACTAAAATTAGAGAATTACAAACCAAGTTTTCCAAAATACAACCAGAATTAGTTTCTAACTAGAACATTTTCTCTCTCCTAGTGATGTCAGCAGTGGTCTTCTCCTCCTAGCGTAGCCCACCTTTCTCCATCTTTTTGCCCTTTATCTGCAGTGCCTAGAAGACCTCCTTTCTCCACAGAAAACTTGAAATAATAGAAGGACTTTATAAAATCTGCTCAAATGTATTCATTTTTAACCTGATATTTCCTAGCATTTGATGACATAATTTGCACCTATCAATTGCTAAGTTCAAAGGACAAATTATGTATTAGTCCTATTTTTAACTATTAATTATTCACCTATTTTTCTTAGTAACGTATTTTCTTTCGCATTATAATTTTACAATATCTGATATATTTTCCTTTTAATGTCTACTTTTATTCAAGTGATAGGTAATTTATTTATTTTATTAAGTGTGTAAAAGAAGGAACAAAACTTATTAAAAGAAAAAAGGTACCGGTAAACATATATATTGGGGTAAATGATTATAACCTCTCTGATGTTTAATCAAATATATTAGTACCTCCATGTGTTTTGAAAAATTACTTAAACCTCTCTGTATTTTGATATTATCATACTATAATCTCCTTGTATCTTAAATTTTATGTTTTTTTAATCAAAGTTGTTAACATAATAAATATTTGTTAGTATATTTACTTTTATTTTGTTAGTATTATGGGGTCTATAATCATCGAAAGTATTGTTTTTTTGTAATTTATAAAACATTTCTATAACTTTCAATGTATGATCACACGTGATAATATAACAATAAAAAACCTTTTTGAGTAATTTTAATCCTAATAATTTAAGATATGATATATAAGACTAATTTTTATTTATAAAAATATATTATGTTACGAAATTCAATATAAAAAGTGATAATATAAAATACAAGAAGGCTATAGTATGACAATGACAAAACACGGAGAGGTATAAGTATTTTTTCAAAATACAGGGAGGTAGTAGTGTATTTGATCAAAACACATGGAGATTATAATTATTTACCTTATATATTATGATACATGATTAAACATAAATAAGTTTTTATAATGTTTTAATCTATAAGTATATAAGAATCACTTATCAAAGAGGGACAAATGCCCAAAATAATTAATTCTATATTAACGCCGTTCAAATCAAAGTTGAGATTGGAAATTTAATCGATTTATATGTATGTGTATACATGTATAAGTATACGTATGTATGTATGTATGTATGTATGTATCATACGCAGACATGAATGATCACAATTTCAAATCACACAATTACGTACGGTCGAACATTACTAGTAATTATGTGATTTTGATACCATTTACTTATTTACCTTTCTCCATTATAGATAGAAAGGTTTTACTATCATGTATTAATGCTTATTCAAGTTAAAATTCAATGTTATGTTATGAAATTGTTTGATTCAATCATAGTTTAATCTACTAACATCAATTCAATCATAATTTCATATCATTTCGATACTTTTCAATATGTGAATATTAATAAAATTTTAAATCAGTACAACACATATCTACTTTATGTGGTATTGGCGGCTTTATATATATGAAAATTTTTTTAGAATGCATTTTCTTAACATTTAAAGAATTATTTCATTTATCGCAAATTTAAAATTTAAAAAAAAACAGTAGTATATTTTTAAACTCCTGCATCTTTTCATGCATATGCTCTATGACCGTCACACAATATATATAGGTAAAGGCAATACAAGGTAGGAGAGAATTTTATTTTATTTTAAACAATTTCATGACATGGTATAATGATTATTTATATTTAAACTCACATGTACAAGTCCCGACAACTTTATATGTTGGATTATATTCCAGTGCATGATAGAGTAGACATGTATATGTTACCTCTACTTGAAACCCAACAAGTATTTATGTTCATGTAATAACTAACTGAGAACTCATTATCAACTTAAACTTTTGAATTAAATTGTTTCGTAAAAAAATATCAAAACTTTTTGGAATTTAATATATTAATTTAAATCATGATAACTTAATAGTATACAACCCATAATTTTTTACCAGTGCTTTTAGCTTTATTTAATTTAGTACTTACAAAAATAAATAATTGGACTTCTGATTATAAATAAATATGTATGTATTTAACGCGTTGATGAAACATTTCTTGGAAATTGTATCATATCAAAATGCATGTATTTGGAAAACTATGTCAAGGCTGATCCTTTGCGATAAATAAATACAATTTTTCACAAATTTTGATTGTTATATACGTGCTAGATCAACATTCGGTTAGGTGTGAGTTATTATGATTTATTTTAACAAAATAAACCATACTTGATCTCTTATTATCATCAGATCAATCATCACATCATTGATCCAATGATGATAAGAGACAAAGTAAAATTTTATTTTTAACAAAATCTCCGTAAATTTGTCGTTGACTTCTTATATAACGCAAATTTTGAATAATTGATTATGTAGTTACGTGAATAAACTTTTCAATCCAAAAGTGAAGTCTAAATAAGACGAAATATAATTGATGATCTCTAATATGCAACAATAATAAATAATTTTAAATTAAATGGCAAACAATTTGTGAGTTCTTATGACTTTAAAACTTCATGATCATCAAATGAAACCACTTCTAGTTATTAAATCTGGATTTATAATGTACATGAGCCACTATAATGATACTCGAAAATCATATATACCGTATAATGCATTAAGCATATAAATTGTTTACTCTTAATAACATTTTATGTTGAATAAAAAAATTGAAAAAACTGTAAAAACATACTCAAATTAATGAAGTTGAATTATTATATAGCACTGATTAGTTTATTTACTTTATAGTGCATAAATCAAAATTTGGTCGTATGTAATGGCCCCATATCGTGTGGATGGTTTACCAACCAAAGTGTGAAGATTGAATAGAGATGGTGCTACTTATATCCACATCATCACCTATATTATCTTAATTAATTAATTAAATTATTTAACTTCCTAATCCAATAATGGAATGACGACAATGATGATGCAAGCATAGATATTTTTTGGGACTCATTATATATGTAATATGGGTAACTTGTGATTTGTATTTTCAGAAGCTAGTTATATTTAATCTCACTAATTATATATTTTAGTATCTTTGTTTTCCTTTGTTATATAACCTTGATGATATGCCTCCTTTTGACGCACACAAATATATAGTTTCACACTTTTTAATTTTTTTTTTTTTTTTTGAGTATAAAATCTAAAACTTTTCAAGTGTTTGCTTGATTAGTATGCTAGTCATTTTCTTGTGACAAGAAATGGGAAATTTCATAAAGAAGAGACAACCATAGAGTCCCATGACAACAATATTATTGAATACTACATAATATTATATATATCCACTTACTAGTCTAAAATACATTAATAATATAGTGTGAGAATATTCAATATGGTGGCCTTAGGAATTAGGATTGCTAATTACTTTGAATTTGATGTGATATGTTATTCTAATTTTTTTTCAAAATTAGTTAATTAATCACCATTAAGGGGACATAATGTATTGTACGATTATTGTACTATATGGTAAATATATAATACTAATATATTTATATCATATTATTTGGTGGATAAATTATCATTCAATTAATAGATGAGTTATAAATAAATTAGATTCGGGATTGAACTCTAAATTTCTTACGAGAGTAGAAAAAATATATAAATATTCGTCCATAATTTTGTTTAGGTAATTGTATTTAGGGGGGAGCAAAAAATTAAAGAACCGAACCAAATCGAATCTGAGAATTAGACCGGATCAAACTAATTAGGTTCGATTTTTTGTTCTAATATTTTGGTAATTTGGTTTTAGGTTCGATTGTCGATTTTTAGAAAAAAATCAAATAAACCGAGAATCGGACCTAATTAAAAAAATTAATGTTCTTTTTTACTTTTTCGGTTCATTCATGTTTTATTCTTTTCTAAATTTTAGAACATAATTTTTTATTTTTTATATTGTAAGTTATTGAAATGGAAAAAGTGCTTCGCGTGTTAGTAGTTGTGTTCATTCCTTATATATTTGTTTAATTTTTTGTTATAATGATCGTTAAATTTTATTTTATTTTCTCAAACAATAGTTAATTCTTTAACATGAAAATAATTATTACATTTTTAACTTTCTTCTCCCAAAAAATAGTTAAATTTTTTTCATGGAAATACAATTTGATTTTATATGGAACCGAACCGAACCAAAATCTATTAGGTTTGGTATTAAATTCCTAAATTTTCTGTTATTTGATTTTTGATTTATTTGATTTTGTTCGGTTCTTGTACCGAACCGATCAATGCTCTCCTCTAATTGGATTCTTATCGTTGTTATTTAAATTTTATCGATATTTTTTCAAGCCTTGTAAAGTCACCATCATAGTGGTTAAATTACTTTTGCTCTGAAGATCGACACCTATTACACAATAATTAAAGAAATGGCTAGTAGAATATGATTTATTAAAGCAAATTGATTTATAGATTAGGAAGATGCTAATGTGACAAATGTCTATCAATGCATTTGATAATGACATTAATAGGTCACCACATAATGGTGGTTATTGCACGTTAATCTAATTTATATTCCAGCTAACCAGTTGTATTACTTCATCCGGTAGCCAAAGATTATCGTTTTAGGATTTTTATTAAGATCAATAAAACATTTATTATTCTATTAAAATTATTAATTTATCCCTTATACTTTATCATAAAATTCTCTCTGTTTTTAATTAGTACCTTATAATTTCATTTTATACTTAATTTTTTTCCTAATCAATACAAGAGTAAAAAAAGTGTTGAATGTTGCATTGATATGTAGGAATGACAAGTAAAAGGAAAAATAAAATCTTGATTAAAACGACAATCTTTTGATACCGGAGGTAGTAATTAAAAAAACTATAATAATAGTAATATGATTCTTCTTGATAAAAATAAATATTAATTTTTTTTTAAAAAAAATGGCACGAATACACTTATATTATACAATAAAAAAATCCCACATCATCCCACCCATATATTCTTGAACCGGTGACCTTTAAAATTACAAATTTAAACTATTTGCACAAAATTAATACTAATTCATTGTTATTATATATGAACTATCTAACCAAGTCAATATAGTCATTAACTTTGATCTAATGGTTGCACTTCCATTCCAAAGCAGAGCCCAAAGGTTTTGATCCTGGGTTCGAATCTTCATGTTCAATAAAAATGTTAACATTACAAAAAATAAACAAGTGGGTTAACAATATTTCTTTTTTAATGTACGGAAACTGCTGGCCGCCTTTAGAGAAAATAATTTTTTTAACCATAATTAAAATTATTTAATATCCGCATAGATTTTAGAATTTAAATGACAATTCCTAACTTTTATAAGAATCTGGGACATTCAGTTGATCAGAGTAATAAATATTGACAACATTAGGCAGTTAAATTCTGCACAAATTGTATTGCTGCATCTCAGCTTTAATTTGACTTTTTATACTACTAACATTACATAGAATACCGAATAGTTATTAAAATTGAACAATCCCAAAAATATCACAAGAATTTCAGGAGGTTTTATCAGAAAAATCCAGTCAATTAATTCATGAACAACGGAATGTGGTTAAATACAGTAATAATTGCAAGCGGTCATAGCAATTTTTTTTAATCTTTTGAAAACTGGAAGTACCGAAACTTTTTTAGAGTCGCCACCAATTTCTTAAAAAAGTAATTATGAAGTCAAATAAAGTACACATTTTTATAAAAATACATTGTACAATTATGCATGCCACCAATGGTATAATTAAGGTCTAATACATCAACAACTTCTTGAAATCGACTTAAAAAATTTGATGCTACTCTTAACTTTTAAAAGGATCGGTTACGCCTTTTAATTTGATGAAAAGGATCAGTTTGCTTAACTTGGTAAAAATGCACCAGTTTATCTCTCCTCAACGTCACGTATCAGAATCTGGTTGGTTTGATTTTTAAAAGATGTAATTTTTCTTATTTTTCTTTCTCCAACCAGAGTTGACACTGTCATTGAGAGATAAAATGGTGCATTTTTGACAAGTTAGGGGGGGTTAATTGGTCCTTTTTAAAGTTGAGGGTGTCATCCAGTTTTCTGAGACAACTTTAGAAAGGTGTTGATGCATTTATCCTTTAATTAACATATATATATATATATGTATGTATATATGTATGTATATGTATTATGTATATATGTATATGTATATGTATGTGTGTGTGTGTGT
>CATIWQ010277261.1:0-13328 GCA_949673415.1 Euphorbia schlechtendalii | reverse complement strand
AAAATATCGTAATTGATAAGAAATCATATTTTCGAGATGTACCACCTTCTCAAGGTTATATCAGTCTGCCTGTTTGTTGAGCCACACTTCTCCTGAACAAGAGAGGACTCGCCTCGAGTAGCTCTCTACATGAATTCATTCGCGCAGCGTCACCCCTATCTCAAAGGTTGAGGCGATGTCACTAAGGAGGATGGTTGGCTCATTGGGTCGTATCCCCCTTTACCCAGAGAGGGGACCCGCCTCAATTACTTCACGCTCGATGCATTCACTCGCAAGAAGGTATTACTGCCTCAACGAGCGAGACGGAATTCTCAAGGCTGGAGGATATTGTCAAGTGGATCACTATATACTCCCTAAAATCAAGGGGCTGATAAGGATTGGACCCGGTCCTCCTTATTTCTAGGGATCACGATCCCATTTTGAATTGGTATAACCTCCACGATTTGAGGGAACTTGCAGAGCCTATAAATAGAGGGAAAGCAGCTTCCATAAAAAGTTAATCACACTCTCTCTACTCATTTTTTCTAATACAATACACAAATAAAAATTCTTCACCCTTACTGACTTAAGCATCGGAGGCTCCCCGGGGACAAAGCCCCGAGCCTACTTTAATCTCAATCCGTTTTGCAAGAGAAATCTCACATGATTAGTCCAGCCTTTTCTGAAGTTCCATAACATTCAAGTCAAACTCATATTCGGAACTTTCAGTAATTAACAAAAACATAAATATGAAAACCAAACTTTTAACAAGAGGATTGTCGTGCTTTCGAATGTTTTAAATAAATTCATAGATTTTTATAATTTTTCAAAATAAACTATAATCATAACTTTTATTTTCATAATTTATATATTTATTATAAGTCATAAATAATCGAACTTTTATAATTTATTTAGTAAGCCATAAAATTTGAAAAAAGAAAATGATTCTTTGAATTTTATTTTAAATAAAGTTGTAAATTTTAGCCGGGTTAAATCACTAATCTAGTTTCAATGATCAAAATTAAATTTTAATTATCTTTAAAATTTACAATAATGAAATTCAATTTCAAGAATGGTTGAAATTAGCTAAAATTAGTTACTTTACAACTATAAAATTTAGAAAAAACAAATCCATGAAAATACATCTGTCGGAAAGAAAAAAGCCATGAAGAAGAAGACAAAAAAATCTGGTTGGAACTTCGTACTAAAGGTTTTTTCCTGATTCTGAAAACTCAGCTATTCAAAAAAAGCTCCATTTTTCAATTTCGAATTCCAACCCTCTCTCTCTCTCTCTCTCTCTCTCAATGTTGAAGCTTATTTCCCCTTCTTCTGCTCGCCATTTCCGCTCTAATTTTTCCGCTTCCCCCACTTACAGGTCTCGTGCTCTGAGTTCCATCGTCTGTTCGAGAACTCAGAAATCAGTGAACCCTAAAATTATTCGAAGGGCGTATTTTTGCTCTGTTTCATCGAGCAACGGCGAGGAAACAATAGTGAAATCGGCAGATGACGGTGTCGATACAAAAAATGCAACCTCACAGACGGTTAGTGTAACGTGATTTTGTTCTTTTGGGCTCTGTTTGGTTACTGAGAATTAGAATGGATAACTGAATGGAGGATCTGCGATTGTAATGTTAATCTTTATTTTCTTAATATAATATAAATTTCACTCGTTCACTGACTCGATTTTCCTTGATTTTTTTCACAGGTGTTGGCCTTTCCCTTTTCATTTAGACCCCTAATTCCTAGTTTTCACTTGCAACTTGTTGTTGAGGTATGTATTTAAGTGTTTTTATCTTAAATGTTATCAAGTTGAATTAGAAATTTCATTTAACTTCTGGTATTATTATCTGATGAGGTTTTTCAGTTGCTATGAATTTTTTTAGCAATGGTATAGTGTAAGTATAGCTTAAAATATTTGCTTACTGATTTGATTGGTACACCACAGTTGTGACTTGTGAGATTGTATTTGTTTGTAAGGGCTCATTTTTTCCCTTTGTACGTAACCTTTGTCTTCTTTTAGTGGTAACTGATACATCATTCTATAATTTGTGATACTTTTTGTTTAGTGCTGATGCATTGTTATTGTTAACTGTATTTTAGGATGCTTTTGCATTAGCAGCTTTACAAAAAATAAAAGATGAAGGCAGAAAAGACGTGTATTGTGGTACATTTCTGCTCAAAGATGATCAAGTAAATGATCCTAATGTGTTCATATCCATTGAATCTATGAAATGTTCGAGAAGGAAAATATTTGTTTCCTCATCTTCACAAAGTTGGCACACTTGCCCAAGTGCTCGATTTTCTTTACAACTCTGTAGTTGTGTTTTCATTATTTCATGAAATCTCAAAAGCTTTTTTCCTTTCTAATAAAATAATGACAAGCTGTGATTGTTGTATCAGATTATAGAAATTTCCAATGTGCACATGCCGATCGTCATTGGTCTTCAACGTGTTAGAATAACCGAGATGGTAAGTATGCATTGACTTCTTATTTTGTGACTGCAAATATGTGTGTTTTACTTTTTTTTTATCTGTTGTTAAAACAATTGCAACATCTCTGCAGGTTTGTGGGGATCCTCTTACAATGAAAGTTAATCTTCTCGATGTCTGATATATTACATCTACAAACTGAATTTAAGCATTATTTACTTTCTCTGTTAATGCCCTTCCAATTCATGGATTTGCTTTTCTCACTTTGCAGGACAAACCGTATAAGGATGATAATGCCTTGAAGGCAACAGCTTCTGAGGTCATGTCAACCTTAAGAGATGTTCTGAAGATAACTGATCTTAGGAAGCATCATCTTAACGTAATGTCTAAGGTTTGTTTCTGTTCAATATTATTTTGACGCTTTTCTATTCTAAATACATTTCCATTTTTGTTTGAGGGTATTTCCTTTGTATTTGACTAAGTGTTTAGGTTTCGTAATTGGCTTTTTGATCTGGTACTGAAATTCTTTTTTATCTTCTTGTTTAATGCAGCATTATGGTGAATTCAATTATTCGTTGTTGGCTGAATATGGAGCTGCTATGTCTAATGCAAGCAGATCGAAGTGCCAAGAAGTGCTTGAAGAGCTGGATGTGGGTAGTTACAAACTAGAATGTTTATGTAATATATAAGCATCAAAGAGTTCTTTTTCTGCATTTAGTATAGCCTCATGAATTGTAAACTTTATTAATTTGATGCTGAAATAACAGCTTTGGCCTATGAACTCACAACAACACTCGTCAACCTGTGTCAAAAATAATGTCCGGTCATCATTCTTCTACGGAATTTGACATATCTAGGTTATCCACATAAGCATCATGTTGTTTGAACTTTCCACATGCCATTATCTGGTAAATGAAGTGGCAATATTCCAACACTTGCTTGACAATAGGTTTGCCCTTTGAAAACAATTTCTAGGTCAATAGATTGGTCACCGTGGTGCCAAAACTATTAATTTTGCCTAGATTTGACTCTTCATCTATAGAAAATTCACTTAATTGTATGTTTCTACTTTGATTTGTTTTTTCATTTGTTGTTGTTAAATCTTAGGTGCATAAAAGATTGAACCTAGCACTGGAGCTATTGAAGAAAGATGTGAAGATTAGCAAGCTTCAGGTGAAATATGTATATATTTCCTTGGCATGTGCATATTTTCAAGCATCATTATTTTGTCTTGTCAATGATTAATATGATTAAATTTGTTGTTTAGGAATCAATTGGAAAAGCTGTTGAGGAAAAGATAAGAAGGGAAAGGAAACAGTAGACTCTAATTTTGCAAAAAGCATGAATTTTGACTTGCAGATTGCTAAATGTCTATCTAAGGCCTTAGATTTTAGGCCCATATAATTTGTTTTGAATTTGGAAATATAACTAGGATATTTTACATAGGAGATCTTTTTGTAAATACCCTCTTTTTGGGGTTCAACTTACTAGCATTTGTAATCAAAACCACTTTTACTTGTTATTTTTGAGATGATATTGTTTGTTATAATTTAGACTTTTACGGGTTATTTGGTTAGCCAAGTGGAAGGAAATATATCATAACTGAAGGAAAACATTTTCAATATGACTAATTTATTTTGATTTGTGGACTAAACCTGTGTATATACAGAATTTACATTCAATCCTACATATTTATAAACTCAAACTATATACATATTAATTAAGCAGAACGAGGCTTTAGGGGGTAGCACTGATCGTGTGTTGTAATCAATTGAAATTTCTTTTTTTTTTTTTTTTTTTTTTCTCTCCCACCTTGATTTATAAGAGAGTATAAAATGAAAGAATTCTTGAAATGCCTAGATTGTTCATGTTAATTCATTAAGAAACATTCATAATCGGAAGTGTACCCCAATTTGATGTTGTCGAGTATCGATTGATTGACAAATGATATCTTGAATTATCAAGGATGTATTAATCTTCCAGAATATTCGTACGAAAGTTAAATGGAAGGGTTATTAATTGAGGATTGAATTGACAAATTATCGTTTTGGTTTCAACAAAGTAATATTTGCACATTGACTCTGCATTTTCTTTTTACGGTCATTTGACACCTTAATAGTCAATTTTTATGACTTTAACCACAAACTTATTTTGACTATCTATTATGAATGCTATTCACATTTAATATTTATATATTTAGCTCATATATCTAACATTAATGACTTTTACACTTAGTTGAGTCTACGTTCAAAATATATCAAATCAGCAGTAGCAAAGTTGTCAATTGTATTTGTCATTTGTTGTTGCCAATTGAATTGTGTTGACCATTTTATTTTAGTGCCTATCGTATTCTTTCTAGGTATAGTCGAAACTTGTATTAAAAATCGAAGAGAATGATTTATTTTAGTATTGTTTCTTTTAGTCCGTAGTCAACAAATAGTTACAAAGACGACATATATTTTTACTGCTGAACTCGTTTTAACTTTCTAAATATATTGTAACCGAGATACTAGAGAGTAGAGACCAAAGGGATAGTCAAAATAGCATAATTTAGCAACATTATTGTTACATTGTGGAAAGCCAATTATAATATGTTATAAATTACCACATCCATAGTTGGATATGTGTCTTTCAATTTGTGCCTAAAAGAACTTGCCAAACATCAACACTATTTGCAGTGCAAGAGTTGGCAAAATATTACGAACTAACTAAATATAGTTTAGATGCCCTTTCATGACAGAAACAAAAGCTCGTTTCTAACATTTTGAGAGTTATAGGTAAAAATTACATAAAAGAATCTTAAATTTAGTGGTTTATGATAAATGATTAACCTTTTCTTTTGAAGAAGTTAAAGGTTATGAATTCATAACCTTCAAGGCTTCAACTTTCTAAATACTAATGTACCAATTAATTGAAATTGGTTTAAAGTAATATTTATTCACCGAACATAACTCAAAAATCTAATGTTATCCTGAATATTTTAAAGTTTCAAATGAAATCTGAATTTGTTTAAAATGTTTTAATTTGACCCCTCGTTGCCACAAATCAGTTTCTGGTTGGTTTGATTTTTCAAAGAGGTAATTTTTTTTATTTTTCTCTCTCCAAACAGATTCTGAAATGTGACATTGAGAAGGTAAACTGGTGCACTGATTTTTAAATTAGTAAATATATTGCTAGTTGTGATTTATTGTTATTAATTGTTTTTTTATAATATTTTGTTGTTACTGATTTATATTTAAAGTACATAACGTTGTAATTAAACACTTAAAAACAAATGTATGCCCAGAAACAAGGTGTTGAACAAATAAATACACAATCAAGGGAAGAGTCGCCTGTGGGCAAACGTGCCCCCGCATTTATGATTACAGTGCCCCCGCATTTTTCCCCCTTGTACTTGTTCCTAGAAGCTCATTTACCCACTGAACCTACATATATTCCATATATTCCCTTGAGCTTGTTAAAGTGAACATTATGATTTCTTGAACTTGTTAAAAATGAATCTCATGACCCTTGACGCTGATATTGCCCAATATTGTTCAACTAAAGATTGAGGCGAAGATTGTTTCGTCAAAGACTGAATCAAAGAATGTTTTCCGAAATAATATTGAGCATGCCAAGATCTAGGGGCTGTTAGGTTCACTTTTAATAAGTTCAAGGAACTATGAGGTTCACTTTAATAAATTTAGGGAATTATGAGATCTACTTTAATAAGTTCAGGTGCCCATGTGGAATCTTTGCGATTAAATTCAGGGAGTAAATGAACTTTCAGATACATGAGTATAATCTTAAAATAAGGGGACACTATTGCCCCTGAATTTATGTTTACTTGTTCTTCACCTTCTTTATGGCATTCAATTATAGGTCCATGTACTTAATTGTGACCTCTATTTAAAAAATTAATACTCATAACAAAATGCTATCAACAACCATTACTAAACAAACAACATATTTACTAATATAAACATATATGTGTTAAATTAGTCAATTACTGGATAGAATTTAAACTTTAAATGGAGTTTAATGAAGTCATTTATTTATTGTGTGTTTATCTATCATTTATTTGTTTCAGAACATATACCATTGCTTATCAATTCATAGTATAACAGAAGCAAAAGTACTTAATTCAATATGATACAAATGCTTTGTATTATTCAATCACCTCGTAGCAAAATTGGCATTTACTAAACTGACCTTCTATATGACTATATTCGTTTCTTGTTGATAACTTGTAATTTAGTAGATATCTTATGTCTCTGGTAGTTAATATAATGTAAATAGTAAACTATAAAAAATAGTAAAATATGTTAGTAAAGTACAATGTTAAATACAAATCATAAATGAATGAAGTAAGGAACCTAAAGTGACTAACATTTTGAAAATTAAGTAATTATAATAATGATAGGCCTGAGAATGTTGTTCCTCCTATAGACCCAGTGATAAATAATAATGATAATCATACTATTAATCAAGGTGATTATGAATCAAAAACTGATAGTATTGATAATACTAATGATGACAATGATTTAACTGAAAAACCTTCTAGAAATAGAAGTACCAGAAATACTAGAATGTCCGCTAGATTTGATGATTACATTGTTTACGATTGCTTAAATCGTGGAACTGTTGCTTATACTTTACTTGTTGCTGAACGTTTGAACTCTGGTACTCCTATCTGCTTTAGAGATGCTAAGTTGCACGTGTAGGATCCAGTAGGGTGATAAAATAGGTCCGAGGGGGGGGGGTGAATGACTCTTTTTCTGAGTTCACTGTATTCTTCAGAAGAATGCTTTTGAGTAGTTATTCTTTACTCAGAATCCCCTTTTTATATTTAAGTGTTTTAGTTGCGGAATTAAATAAACACAAAAATAGAGCAGAGTAAGGAAATATGTAAACAGAGATTTTATCTTGATTCAGCCTCTGCCTAATCCAGTCCTTAGAATCTCTTGTCCAAGATTTAATTCACCAGTGACTTTTCTTCTAGTGAAAAGCAAACCCTTTACAACGTAAGACTGAAGTTCTTTCCAACATTCTTACCTATGATGAGCTATACCAATACAGGAGTACCGCCCTTCTGTATCTGAGGCTCTGAGCTTCTTCTCTCTTAAGTACCTTCCTTATGAGATTGTCAAGCTCCCTCACACTAACTTACCTTCAGCTTAGTGTGATTTACAACAGTTTATAGATAAACAATTTTTATGAGCTTCTGAACTTTGTTTCAGTTAGCTTAAGTACAAACAGATAAGATTTGAATATTTGCTAGAAGAAGATTGTAAGTAGATTGAGAATTTGTCCACTCTTGAATTCTTTTGTTAATTCAGCAACCTTCTTCAATGGCGGAAATAATCCTTTTATAGAGGGAGATAATATTTCCGTTGATTTTAGATCATTGTTGGGAATACTGCCATTGTCTCTCAATCTTGTTTCCGCTAGTAATCCGTTAGAGTAGCTCGTGCATTTTTTACCCGCGCCATGCTGTGCCAGGTTGATTTGGGACCCACTTTGTACGGCAAATAAGTATCAGATTAGCATGTAAGTTTTGTTCTTGATTTAGCAAGAACTTCTTTCTTGTAGTAGACTGAAGAACAGAGCGCGCGATGGTGTTAAATGCGAAGTCAGCTTTCTTGACTTTTAGCGCCGAAAGACTAAGTTGACCTTTAGTAGTCTTCAGAAGGGCTTTTTGAGATTTTGAGTCTTGAGTGATCATTTGAGATATTGAATACTTCATCTGACTCTAATTGCTTCTGAGAATCCACAGCTCTGCTGACGAATCCTAGTGCTTCTAAGGTGACTTGCTTCTGAACTCAGAACTTACAAAACTTAATTAATCTTGCTTCAGAATCCAAAAATCTCCCTCATTTTGTTGGTTCTGAGTAAAGTCAAGCACGGGATGTACTTACTCCCTCACACTCCTTTATAGTCTAATGCTTAGGTTCTGAGTTTTGATTTAATGGCATACAAGGAAGTTAGTACAACGAAGAGTTGTACTTTGAGAACAAAAGTAAAAACTTTTTATTGATCACAATGGTTTACAAAGTTTTTACAAAGAATTATATTACAAAGGTTTTTCCTTAAGTGCTAAGAATTTATCTTGAGTGTCGTTCTACTAATCTATCTCCATGGCGCTGCTTAAAGCTTTTTTAGAAATCATCCGTCTTTCCCAGATGTCCTTGAAGCTGTGTTTGTCTTTCTCCTTCCACTCAGTGCTAACAAGTTGAGAGACAATCTTCTGCTCATCAAGCGCAAACCTCTGGACAACTTCATGAACAGCTTTTGCATTTGCTTAAAGAGGAGGGACTATCTGTTGGATCAGCCTTGCAGCTTTGTTGGGGACAGAAGGAAAGATGCTTTCAAGGATAACCTGGAGAGCTTTCTGATTCCAAACCACTGAGTGTTAAGCCCATTCGTCAGATGCTGCAGGAATGGAACAATCTCACTATCATGTAAGCAGAAGGAATGAAGTGATAGGCCACCAAGTTGATTATTTAATCCATCAATGCTCTTCTGAAGGGCCTCTGAAGTGCTTGCATTCCTTGCCACCATTATATCTCTAGCTTCTTTAGTGGTCATGGTGAGTGTAGCAGGATACTTCTTTAGCTGATCATCTATTTCATCCACAGCCTCATTCTTTTGAGCAAAGGTGGTGTCAGTTATCTTCTTGTGAGAATCTTCAACAGCCTTGAAGATCTTAGACTTAAGCTCTCTTTTGGAATCCGCAATAACCTGGAGAGTTTCAGCTTTAAAATCAGTCATGTGCTTCAACATCTCATCAAGACTACTTTAGATTTTCTCCAGCTGCCACAGACAGAAGGCATTCTGAGTCCTAAGCACCTGGACTTCATTCTTTAGCCCCATGGAGAATTCTGTTGAAGCGCGCTCAATAGCAGTGCCCAGAGTAGATATGATATCAGCTATCTACCTCTAGAGTACTTCTTTCACCCCGCTGACTTCATCATGGATCATCTCCAAACCCTTTTCACCAATGGCCATCAATCCGTTCAGCTTTTCCAAAGAATCTAAGATGTCCATATAATTGCTGAGCCTAGTCTCCATGAGTGGCTGCAGATGCTGAATGAGTTTAGAGTGGATTTGTGACGGAAGAGGAATCGCGTTAGCCCTTTCCATTATTATTTACGCCTGCTCAGAGATAAGAGCTACACTCTAGGCAAGTTGGCGGTCGAAGGGGGCAATTTTGATGTCCACAATGGAGTCATTAAGGTGAAGTGCCATTGTGAGGAGATTATCAAGGGTCTTCCCAATGTGATGGAGGGAGTTTACAGGAACAGGAGCATTAGAGTTCACTCCCTCAACAAGATCACCAACCATCCATCCCCTACTTCCAAGGGATTCATCTCCATAGATTCTCTATTCAGCAGGTTTAGGGATAAGAGTTAGGGATCTATTTGGATCCACCAGAACCCTTAGAACAGAGGAACACTGCTGCTACTGAGTCTTGGACTCCCACATGATCTGAATATCATCTTCTTCACTCACATCCTCTACCAGAACTTCCTCATCTTTCTTCTGACCTTCCTCATTCTCATCATCCTCCTCCCTTATATCCTCTGGCCTGATGTTGTGCTTGGTAAATACTGAGCGGACCATGGCAATGAACTCATTAGCAGGATCTAATGCTAATGACTGAACACCTCATTCAGCCACTAAAGTCCTTTGAGCTTCCTCCTTCTGAAGAGTTGATAGGAATGGGTCATCCTCTTGTAAATTCTATTTCATTAGAGATTGCTTATCAACCTCTTCCTTTTGTTCTTCTTTCTTCTCCTCCTTAGTTTTAGTCTCATCCTCCTTCTTTTCAACCTTTTCCTCAGCTACTTCATCCTTCTTAGCCTCAGCCTCAAACTCCTTAGTCACCTCTTGAGCAATGGATGCTACCACCTTCATAGGATCTTTGATATTTGGAGAGATCCTCTTGGTGTAGATAGAAATTTAGTAGGTGTCTCAAGAGTGGCTGAGAAGAGATCAGAGGGATCAAAGATAGCCTTCTGTTGATCCAGAGGGGGAGACTGTAGCTTCTTCTCCGGTAGGAATTTTGTAGGATTTGCCACCTTTGGAGGGACTGAACTGGGTGCTACTGGGAGAGCCCCCAAGGGCAAGTCAAAGTCCACTGAGGTTCCCTCCAAGACTTTTCCTTCTACCTCCTCTGAGTCATCCTCCTCTATCTCAGAGGTGCTCTTTTCCTTCATTTTGGTTGTGAATTCTTCTGGAGCAGGCACTCTCTTCCCTTCTGACAGAGCTCCCTTCTCTGCCTCCTCAGCAACTATCCTTATATCTCGTACGGTCCCTTTTCGAGGTACATGAGTAAAGACCTTTACTATACTTTGATTTATGGCTTTTATCATATCATCCATTTGAGGATCATCTTCTAAGATGACAGTCTCACCATAGGTGTTGGCCTTCTTCTTTCTCTACCTCTTTTCCTTCTTCTCCTCTTTCTAACCTCCTCTTCTTTCTCTTCAACCTTCTCTTCTTCTTCATCATTGGGGATAGCCATATCAGGATCAAATTCTCCCCTCTTCCTCTTGGTCAGGATGCTAGTAAGTTGACTATCTTCTTCATCATCTGAGCTATTCTGCTCCAAGGGCCTTGGCACATATTAGAATTTATTCATGGAGTAGGTGATTCCTTGAGCTTTTCCTTCAGTGACTTCAGTAGGAGCCACCACATCCTCAACAGCAAGTGCCTTACTTCTGCTGGCTCGGCTTCCCTTTACTTTAGGGATCTCCTCCTGTTTCATCACAGGTTCCCTCTACCTCTTGGGAGAGACTTCCTCAACCCCTTTTGCACCCTCTCCCTTCTTTGCTGCCCTTAGCTCTTTCTCCCTTTGCTTCCTGGCTATATCTTTCTTCAGAGCCTCCTCTCTATCCCATATCATCCCGTAGTCAACCTTTTTTTATTAAAGGTCTCTCTTACAATCTCGCTACCCAGATATCCATCTTCTTTTGAGCAGTTTATCTCATAGGATGCTACAATCCTGCTGATTAAGCCACCAAGTGTGAACTTGTGGTATAGCATATGCTACATAATGATCATTGGCCAGTTGACTTTCTTCTTCTCCACTAGATGGAACAGAATGCAGTGCTCATAGCTAGATACTGCATTTGTTGAGTTCATCATCTGAAGTAGAAGATGAGCCATTATGAATTGCCAATATCTAGGCTCCTGAGGTATATGGGTGCTTATCTTCTCTCCAAACCATCCTTCTGGCATATACGCCTTCTTATTATAACTTACAGAATCTTCACACACTCGCCTCAGAGCCAACCCTTCATCTTTCATATTCAACAACTTTACCAGAAAAGCTAGAGTAATGATGATCTCCTTCCCTTTAACCATTATTTTGAGCTCTTCATCTCTCACAATGCACCTTTTTAAGTTTTTATAAAAGTTAGAAACTATTTTGGGGAATGTTGGCTCCTTCAGTCTGATCCTAGTTCTTAGTTGGTGGAACTCAATAGTTTCTTTGTAAGGAGTTGCTTGGAGAAAAGCATTATCTCCTAGAAATCTCCAGGGGATTATGGTAGTGGGATTTGACCTGTATAGAATAGGTTCAAAGGTCTTTGGAGGGATTTTGATGACTACTTGTTCTTTAGGGCTTTATTTTGATGATCTAGTTCTTTTAGGAGCCATTAGAGTAGTTAGGGTTTGAAAAAGTTTGGGTTTTTAGAAGGAGAAGTTTCTTAGAAATCTTAAGGAAATTCTACGATTTTGGTAAAGTGATGAGATGATGAACAGTCTTTACCTATTTATATGGGTAGTTTCAAAGGGGTGGTTTGGTAATTTGCTAAGATATAACAGTAATGGTTTCAGCATTTACAGTTTAAAATATATAGGAACCGTCAAGTACGTAACTGACAGAAGGATGTGAACAGTTTTAACCAAAAATCCAGCTTGGGATTCAGGTTTTTGAATTTTGAAAGATGGAGCAGTTCACGGGTTAAATCATCTGAGATATAACATTGTGCTTATTTTCAAAGGATGACTATTGCTTCTGAGTCTAATTAGTCTTCTGAGTAATTGGACCATCTTCTGAGTAACGTTCACAATGGGTTACTCATACCTATTTCTCTTCTGAGGAAAGCAAATTGATCTTTGCTCAGAGGTTTGGTGAAGATGTCAGGTCTTTGATCTTCAGTAGGGATGTATACCAACTTCACATCTTTCTTGAGAACATGATCTCTTATGAAGTGGTGTCTGATGTTGACATGCTTCATTTTTCTGTGTTGTATAGGATTCTTTGACAGATCAATTACACTTTTGTTATCGTAGAGGATCTCTATGCACTCTGACTTAACTCCATAGTCTTCCAGTTATTATTTAATCCACAGCACTTGAGCGACACAACTTCCTGTAACCATGTATTTAGCTTCTGTAGTAAATAGTGCTATCGAGATCTGTTTCTTGCTGTACCAAGAGATAATGCAATTGCCAAGAAAATGACATCCACCAGTAGTATTTTTTTCGTTCTAGTTTATCTCTTCCATAGTCAGCATTTGTGAATCCCTTGAGAGAAAAATCCCCATTATTGGGATACCTGTGAGCGGGCGACACTGAGCGGTGGGCCGAGAGCGCGCGGAGGTTCATAGGCGCGGTCCACCGGGGTGTTTGAAAAAGAAGAAAAGCACCGGGTCTGGGACCCGGGAAAAAAGGTTTGAAAGAGAGAAAGATAAAAACGTTTAAGATCGGTTCGAACCCGAATCCGCCGTCTCTCAGTGTGGAGTCGCCACCTGGATTAGCTCTTCCCAGGAATTAGAGTCTTGTGAGGCTTAACGTCCGGGGGACGGCCCACCAAGACACAGAGATTCGGGTCCGGGATAAGTTGCTTATTTCTTAAGTGATCACAATATATTACATCTATAGAAAACCGTTTTCTTTTAATTGTGCATATTCGCACTTATGTCATTTTT
>CATIWQ010277251.1:0-19188 GCA_949673415.1 Euphorbia schlechtendalii | reverse complement strand
TATATATTATGTGTGTGTGTGTATATACATATACATATATATGTATACATGTACATACATATATATACATATATATAGATATGTATATATACATATACATATATATGTATACATATATATGTATATATGAAATATAATACAAATGTATAGGGGAGAGCGAAATTCGGTTCGGTTCGAAAACCGGGCCGAACCGAAAACGAAAAATCGAGGAAAGTGAGAACCGAAAACTGAACCGAATTAATTTCAGTTCGGGTTAAACCGAACTGAAATATTTCGGTTCAGTTCGGTTTCGGACATTGTTAAACTGAAATGACTAAAAATGGTAAAAAATTCTACTCTCCGAAAGATCTAAACTGATGCAGCGGCCTATAAAAAAATTCGAAACGATAAATTAATAATCAAATTATGAATAAATTGCAACTTTAAAGGATATTAAACTTTAGAAATCGCAAAAACTAGAGGACATAAGAAAAATTATTCTAAAAATTATTTGACCGTAAAAATTAAAATTGACATTGTTTTTCTCTTATAAATAGGCTAGGGAGACTCCTATTAAAAGCTCGGAATTAAAAGGCGAGCACAGCAACTTTTAGAAAATTGCAATTAAGTCCCTAAAATCGTAAAATCGCAAAATTGAAAGCCTAAACGATGTTTTTTGGCCGAAAAGTGACGGATTTCACAACTGAAATGTGAATTTGGATCGTTGACCCGTTTCTGATGAGAAAATACATAAAAAAGCCAAAAATTGGTGAAAAATCAATTCGGTTCTATGGATTTTCGGTTTTTTACTCTAAAAACAGAAAACCGAACCGAACCGAAATTCTGGAAAATGTATGAACCGAAAATATAACCGTATGAATTAGGCTCGGTTTCGGTTTCGGTCGGTTTGGTTTGGTTTCTCGGTTCGGTTAGGTTTTGAAATATTTTATTCTCCCCTACAAATGTATATCAAATAAGTATTCTAGTTAAGTGGTAGGTATTATGGATAACAAGGTGAAGGTTCCTGAGTATTGCAAACAATTTAAAAACATTATTTTTAACAAGAATTAGTGACGCAGCCGATTGAAGTAACAGATTTCCGATTCGATTGGGTTCGATCGGATCAGTGGCCGGTTCCGATCGGATCGCCTGGTTCAAAACCATGGAATATTCTATTAGTAAGGCTCGTGGAAGAAACTACCGTTTATCACTGCCAATTCTTCATCCAATGGTTCACTCCTTCCATATATCTTAATAAAACATTTTTCTTTTTCCAAAAACCAAACACTTCCTACATGAAAATAAATAAAAATTGGGAGACAAAGAAATAAACAAGTGACCGTTTCGGCGAATCTCCGTTCTCCATGTTTCCTCTGTGAATTTTCTTTCGTTCACTGTATATGTATAATAATCATGGAATTCTAATTCTATTTCAATTGCATAATGATTATTTCGTAACGATGGCATGCAACATTCAATTGAAATTGCGTGCATTTTCTTTTCTGATTTTCAAACTGCTCGATACTGTTTCCTGTTTCTCTCCCTTAATTTTTGGCTAATTTTTGTAGGATTTTTCCCTCTGTTATGTTGAGTTCAATTTTGCGCAATATATTTTTTTGCGGTAGGAATTATGTGATTTAAACGAGTTGCAGTGGAGATTGGCGTGAAAAAGGTACGAATTCTTAACAGGATTTATTTGTTTTTGGTTTTTAATTTCAACTTTTTTTTTCTGTATTAATGTTTGGCTGGTATGAAATCTCTAGAAAATTAGAGAAAATGTTTTTAATTTGGAATATATGGAAGTCAAGAATTATAGTCCCAGTTATGCTCTTGATGAACTGGTATGTTACATGTTGGTTTTTTTTTGTAAGACCTAAAATGCCTTGCCATTAAGAAATGACCTATGCTAAGATGGTGTTAATTAACCCACCCACCCCTTCTCAGTCTCTGTTCCTCCATTTTCACAATGAGTCCACCGCGGGGTTGTTATTTTCCTTTGTGCTTCTGTTGCGTTCATTAGTCGTAAATATGTACATCTGCGTGAGTTCATATAACATTTTGTTTTCTTTTAGTTTGAATAATTTTCTGAACACTCAGTTTTTAATGAAAGTTATTTTGTGGGTACTGTTGCTGTCAGAATATGAATTTTCCTTCACATACTTTAGAAGGAATTCAGTAGAGGAAATAAAAAAGATATCGGGTTATGAGAACTTTTAGCTTGCTACTTGTATGTTTGTTTGATGTTCATTCATAATGCTAATTTATTTTTTTTGAGAAAATTTCAGCTCTAGAGATGGTCACTGGAAGTGGAAGCAACATAAATATGCTACTGAACCTAGATGATAATCTGCAATGCCCCAATGGTAATTTGAAAGATCGTTCACAAAGTGAGCTAGAATTGATACTGCAAGCACAACAGAATGGTCATTTTCTAGAACGAGAAAGGGACCTCAATATGAATAGGAGTGGCAGTGCTCCTCCTACTGTTGAGGGATCATTAAGTGCTGTGGGTAGTCTTTTTAGGAGCCCTGATTTTAGTGAGCTTAGTAGGACTGGTAATAATGTAGTTCTGACTGATGATGAGATTCGATCACATCCAGCATATCTGTCATATTATTACTCTCATGATAACATAAATCCAAGACTTCCTCCGCCATTGTTGTCGAAAGAGGATTGGCGTATTGCCCAAAGATTTCAAGTCGGCGGACCGTCATCTCTTGGAGGTATAGGGGACTTGAGGAAAAAGAAGGTGATTGATGAGGTTAATAGTTCATCACTCTTTTCACTTCAGCCAGGGAATGATTTGATGGAATTAAGGAATATGAACAGAAACACTTTTCCTGTTCACAACTCAGCTGACTGGCTTGATAGGAGTTCACGAGGTTTGGCTGAATCTCAGGGTGTTGGGCTTGGCTCAAGGAGGAAGAGTTTTGCTGACATTCTTCAGGTTCATTTCTTGACTTTCTATGCAGTTTTCATGCAAAATATTTTTACGAGGGTGAGCCTTGGCACAAAATAAGGTTGTTGCTTTGTGACCTCCTGGAATTACGTATTCTGACTTCATAATTTTATTATTTTGCGTGATTACTTGGAAAATTTCTAATTTGCATTTGATAAGTGATTGGATTTTTGTTGTTGCAAGTATCAGATTAAATTTTTAAATGCTTTTTATTCTAGAGGAATAAGAGCATGCACCACAGTGCAACCCATTTATAATAATGATTACTAAGTAGTTACCACTAGGTTAACTCTTCAAGATGTCATCTGTTCTTGAAGAACATATGATGTTATTTTTTTTTTGTTGATGTAGATGTGTCTCACATACTTTTTCCTTGACATTCATTGTCCTATTGTGTTTCTGCAGCAAAAATAAATTGTCAAGAAATTGTACACATGTATGCAACAACCAAATAAAGAATAGTTTGTTTATCATACCTAGATTTCAGGTTGTTGATATAATTATAGGGTTATTTTGTTTTGGTGCGTTGTACCTTGACATGGTTGATATTTATCACTTTCATGTTTGAGGTTGGAAACTGTGATTGAATGATATCATGTCTATATTGTGGTTGTGGTAAGCTTTTATGGTTGCTTCCTGAAATGTGTTTGCCCAAACACTTGAACATTCTTTTCTTTTTTTCTGAAATCTTCACCTTAATATGAAGATGGGATGATAATTTTGTATCTTCCTGGTTAAGTCCATGCATTTGATCATAAAATTAAGACCAACTAAGTACCTGCCAAAGTAAATTAGTGGTAACTTATATCTGGAATACCCTTTGAAGGGATTCATATGTAGCAGTTAATACTCAATACTTAAATGTTCCTTTAGCATCATTAAAACTGCTCACTTTTTATTGTGACTTGGGTCATGAAAGCTTCTACTAGTTAGATAACCATATAACTGGTGTTCCATTTACAGGATAACTGCTGGTATACTGGAACGTAGAGGATGTTGTTCTTATTTTGCATAGTTTGAATTTGTTTAATGAAGAAGAAAGGAAGACTGGCATTGAACCTTCGACCTTATTAATCACACATCTTCATACATTTATAACGTAGTTTGCTTCAGATAATTGGTTATAATACATTGCCCAATAAGTTACTTCTGTTTTTCATTTGTTTTTATTTGTTTACTATGTACCAATTTTCCAGTGCTAGTGTAGAATTCTTGAGAGAGTTGCACTGAAAGAATATCATTGAGCCATCTTTGGTAGAGCAACAATTGACAATAGAGAAGCGTTGTGTTATGGAATCTGTCAAATCATGAGGTTTAAATATCTGAAATTTGTTTCTCAATTCCACCATTATTGTCAATATGCATAAACAGATTTTCCCAACCATTACACTCTCGAGATTGCTGATTCGTTGGTCACTCACAGTTCGACTGTTTGAGAATTTAATTGGTGCTTATATCATACATTAACAATTACAAAATGTTAAATATATTTTATTGGCACTTGCAACAACCATTACTTCTTCATCCATTACGCTTGAGATTACTGATTTGTTGGTCACTCATAGTTTGAGAATTTCTAATAATGTGTATATTATACAGTAACATTTACAAAATGCAATATATATTCAATTAGTTTTTTATTAATGCTAACTGACATCAGTATGCTTGCAGGAAGGACTTGATCGATCTGCTGCCTTATCAGGGCATCTGTCATGTCCTGCCAGTCATAATGCTTTTGGTGACCTTTTGGGGTCAATTGGGTTTGGTGATGGATTGGAATCCTTGGAGGGCTTGTGTAGATCAGCTTCTCCTGGCTTAGGAGTTCAAAACCCTTGCCTGACTGCATCTCATTCCTTTGCATTTGGCTCATCACTGTCAAGAAGTACAACACCTGAGAATCTGCTAATTGGTATGTCCTCAAGTTCTGGTCTTCCTCCTGTGGGGAGCAGAGTTGGCCATCTTGAGAAGAAAAGTACTGTTGACCCTACTGTCATTAATGGCATGACTGAGTTTTGTGATATTACGGCTTCTTTGTCGTCTATGAACCTATCAAGCATTGGGAATTCAAAGAGAGATATTAACATAGAATTGGAAACTCAGCCAGAGTTTCTTTTTAACACATCTGGTGGTCACAACCATCTGCACCCCCAGCTCATGGAAAAATCAAATGCAGAAAATCTCTCCTTTCCTAGCAAGTATATTGATGCAGCAAAGAAGAATGGGGAAGTTAGTCTTCCCAAACGAACTTCTTCTTTTTCCAGTCTTCATCTAAAAGCAAATTCCTTAGACATTGCAGAATTAGAAAGATCAAATGGTCATCATAAAAGTGCAAATATTCCAAGTATGGATTTTACTGGGCATGTATCTGGTGCCTGTTCCATCAATCAAAAACTGGATTTTGTGCTCAAGAGCCAACTTCATGGTTTGTTTGTTGTATTTTTGTGAAGCTATTCTCGCACCTCTTCGTTGTGTGTGTTTGTATGTGTTACCAGTTCTATATTCACTTTTGGATCAGGTTCAGCTATAGAAAGCAATGGAATTGGGCCTTGTAGCAGGGTGGGAACTCAAGCTTGTCCGGATCTTCTTTCTCCAGTTGCAGACTCGGGTTTTTCTCAATATCCAAGAACTTCTAATCGTCCATCACATGTAAATAGTCAGGGAAGGAACTACTTCAGCATTCCACATGGAGATTTGGACATGATACAGAAAGCATACCTAGAGGCAATGATTGCTCAACAAAACCAACAATATGAATCCACACTGGTTAATTCTGGCAGTTTGAGCCAAGGGTATCATAGGAATTCATCATATGGCCATATTATGCCATACGTGGGAAATGCAATTGCAAACTCTGTACTTCCTTCTGTTGGATCTGGAAGTTTTCAGGCAGATCAAGCTGGACACTACAGTTCTATGATGAGAAAACCAATAGTTGGATCCATTGGGTCTTGGAACTCTGATGTAGGCAACAACATTGAAAGAAGCTATAGGTCATCGTTGTTAGATGGGTTCAAAAACAACAAGACCAGGTCTTTAGAACTCTCAGACATTTTTGATCATGTTGTTGAGTTCAGGTATAGTAATGTTCTTGATTTGTCATTTGTTGTGCTAATTTGGCTTTGAGGTCTTATTATTAACATGTCCTTTTATATTATGCAGTACGGATCAGTACGGGAGTCGTTTCATTCAGCAGAAACTAGAAACTGCTACTGTTGAGGAAAAGAACAAGATATTCCCTGAAATTATTTCTCATGCTCTTACCTTGATGACTGATGTGTTTGGAAATTATGTCATACAGAAAGTATTATACTCCTGATTCTGAATTTTTCAGCTTAATATTTACACTTTGAAATGTTTAATAAATGGAATTTCGACAGTTTTTCGAGCATGGGAGAGCAAGTCAAAGAGTTGAGTTGGCCAGTCAGCTCACTGGTCATGTTTTACCTCTCAGTCTTCAAATGTATGGTTGCAGAGTAATTCAAAAGGTTCATGCTTCATTCCTTTGAGATTGACCGGCTTCCAAATTTTTTACCCATCTGAAATATTACATTGCACTAACATCATAAATTTGGGGTTTTTTTGCTTGACATCTTATCTCTGGTTTCATCTTCCCTTGTGAATATAGTAATGCCTTCTCTCTGGTAAAATGTTTACTTGCATACCGTAGTGTCTCTCTTCAATTAGGACTCTCTGTTCTGTGGCATACCTGAAACTGCATCAACCACATAACCCTTATTACTACTAGTCTCGGCTTGTTATATGGATATCTCAAATAGTTTCTCAAAGTAATGTTCTTCCAATATATCATGCAATTGTTGGTTAAATTCTCCGAGAATTTCATTTGTGCCTGATCTTATTGTTTGGATACTTTTCTGGCTATTATCCATCAAGTGTAACAAATTATTACCCTAGTTTTGATATTTAATGTACATACTGGCTGCTGCAAACATATAGTAAGCTTGCTACTTGATCGTTGTGCGGAATCATTTTTCACAGTGGAAAGCAGCATTAGTACCTTTCATGAGAAGCATGGTTCGGTTAATTGATCTGTGCTACCCCTTCTATTTGATCTAACGAGGCTGATTTAAAAGAGTGACTTAAATAAAAGCACTCTCAATTAGAAGTAGAAAGAGAACGACCTCTCAAAGTTAGAAATGAGTGGAAATGTTTTACATGTTGGAATATTATTTGGAGATGATGCATCATATGGGTCTTTTTCAGCTGACATTGTAACTACACTTAGAAAGAGGCCATCTTGAAAATCGTAATTAATAAACTTTTATTTATTAATGGTTTCTGTGGCATGTTTTGCTAAAAAGACTCCTACGCAAAATAAAGCTGCTTTGTATCATTTTATTCAAACTGGGTCTTATGAAAAAATTTTGAACACTGGCAAACAAAATCTTTGACTGTTCAATCTTGAGTGTTTCGTCATTGTTTACTCACATTATATTTCAACCACCCTCCACAGCAAGATAAATATAATAGATGTACTACGATTGTATGTGCCACATTATCTTGTCTGAATAATCTTTGTTGCCTTTGTCTATTTGTGTGTGGAATGGAATTAATGCTGTAGATATGACAACAGGCTTTGGAGGTCATTGATGTGGATCAACAGACCAAAATGGTGTCAGAGCTTGATGGGTCAGTCATGAAATGTGTTCGTGATCAGAATGGTAATCATGTTATTCAAAAATGTATAGAATGTGTGCCTGAAGATCAAATTCAATTTATCATCTCATCTTTCTATGGCCAAGTTGTGACACTTTCAACCCATCCTTATGGCTGCCGCGTTATTCAGGTAGGAAAGATATTGTTTCTATTTCCGATGTAATTTATGGAGGGAATTTTTTACTTTCTTGATTATAATTAGTTCTTTATTGTAATAGAGGGTCCTGGAACATTCTGAGAACTCAAAGACACTGAAAAACATTATGGATGAAATTATGCAGTCTGTATCCATCCTGGCTCAAGATCAGTATGGGAATTATGTTATTCAGGTAACTCATATCACATTTATATACACTTTTCTGTTGGATATATGTTCTTAGTAGATTGATTCTTTTCTATTCATTCGTTGTAACCTTGGGTGCCTCGTTTGATCTTTCTTGTTCCTTGATAATCATGATCATGAATGTATGAGAATTTTATTTAGTAAAGATCACTTTGTGAACATAAAATGAACAATAATTTGAATAGTTGACCTTCACATTCTTTCTTCATGGACTTAGTTGCTAAATTATTTTGGCGTATACTAATTTAAGATAAGGCAGTAGTAAGCTACATTTTTGGCATGGCCAGACGAAGAGACTTTGATTTTAGGTAAAACGATTCATATAGTAGATGAAGTTTATTGTAATTGAGGAGGCAAATGATATGCATTATAATATGAAGATTTTTATAATATGAGAACCGCTTGCCTGGTATTAGTTATTGTTCACTGAAAGCAAGCTTTGTCATCTATTTTTGTCCCCTTGTATAGTTAGTTGGATCTGATTCGTAATGGTAATGATTTCTTTCCATCAAAATAAATCTGGTCTCACACTCTGACTTCATGGGTTCCATTCAGATACTGGGACTGAATTGATCTGTTTGGGATTTAATTATTTTATGGCATAAAAATAATTTTTTTTAATTTTTTTAATTATTAAAGTAGTTAATGTTGAACATCAATAAGATAGAAGCTAGAGCATGTCAAGAAGGTGGAGCATGATTAGAGTTGGTTAGAAGGTTTCCTAGTCAATCCCAAACCCAATGTTAGACTTCAGAATCAAACAGTTGAATCTCTACTAAGTTCAATATTCTACAATTCAAATCTTATGTCAACTTATATTAACTGTCAATTCCAGATAATTTTTCCTTGAGACTCCTGAGCAATTTCAGTTCCTCAATCCGTAAGCTTTTCAATGCCATTTCCAGTTTCATTTCAACTTTCAATTCAAGCACTTAGGGTGGGTCAGGCATCCTTGATTTGGAAAGAATATAATTCATTTCATTTTATGAATCATATTGAATTCCTTCCAAACTAAGGGTTCCAAGCACACCCTTCAGTTTTGATGTCTCTGCATTAGTGAGTCAATTAATTACCAGTCAATTATAGTAACTAACCAGCTTCAGGCTGACTATTGATTCGGTTATTGCTTTGCTGTGGGAATTGGGATGTTCCTTTCCTTGATAATTTTTCCATTAAATTCTCCGCATCGCCAGTTTTATTTACATGTTTTTAACTTTCAAGTTTCAACTATTATTTCCTTGCATTTGCGTTGTTGTTGGTTGATATTTTCTTCATCTTCGTATGCTTTTGTTAATCAGCATTTTTGCTGTCCTGATGTTTATTCTTCTGGTTGATAGCATGTTCTTGAGCATGGAAAACCACATGAGCGATCTGCTATCATCAACAAACTAGCTGGACAAATTGTAAAAATGAGTCAACAAAAATTTGCTTCTAATGTCGTTGAAAAGTGCCTAACTTTCGGTGGTCCAGAGGAGCGTCAAATTTTGATGAAAGAGATGCTTGGTTCTACTGACGAAAACGAACCCTTGCAGGTCTAGGCCATCCTTTGCCCGATGTTCTTTTGTTTTAATATGATATAGCAGAAAGAACGGGCCATTATATGTTGTATTTTAAAGATAAAAAGATGAAACACATTGGTTTTACATACAAATGGTGTTATTGTGAGTTTACATTGACCAAATTTATGTGGCAGGTCATGATGAAAGATCCATTTGGAAATTATGTTGTACAAAAGGTACTCGAGACATGTGATGATACGAGTCTTGAGTTGATTCTTTCACGTATAAAGCTTCATTTAACTACACTGAAGCGCTACACTTATGGTAAACATATAGTTTCACGTGTTGAGAAGCTCATTGCAGCTGGAGGTGAGGAATAATCTTCCATTATTATTCTTTTGAAAAAGTAATTTAGTTTGTATTTTTTTTTGTCTAATGCATCATTAGGTACCCCAATGTATTCCAAAAAATCTACTGTCCTTGAAGTTTCAAAGTGATCTCGTAGTTCTCTAAAAATGTCATGTGTCAGTTTCTGGTTGAAAAGAGAATATTAGAAAAATTACATATTTGAAAATTCGAATCAATTAAAAGCTGACATGTGACGTTTATGAGGAAAGGTAGTGCGCTTTTTAAAAATTGAAGCATCTACGAGTCATTTTGAGAATTCAGGGACATTTTTTGGACAAGTTTGGGTATCTCATTGATGCATTAAGCCTTGTTTTTTAGGCTTTACATGGTTTCCATGTCACTTGAAATCTTTTTTTTATTCCTCATGTGCAGAAAGGCGGATTGGAATGTTATCATCGTTTTCATCTTAACATGCTGACAAGAAAAGCACCTTTAGAGAGACCTTGTACTGGTAAAGACGGCAGGCAATTTAACTAGTTATAATCACATCTATTTTTGCTTTGAAGAGATTATAATTGTGTAGATAAACATAAGATTTTTTTTTGTCGATAGCACTTTTGTATATTCTGCTCTCTGCGATTTAAATTTCTAAGACAACACACATCAGAAAGAGCAATTTAATGTTGCTTAATTTGATTTTTTGGTTACTTAACATGTGCTATATGTAAAGAAGGATTGACTGTAAATGTTAAGATAAGTCATAATCATAGCATTATTATTTAAATTAACTAGTTGTACAAAATTTTTTCATTTGATTTTGCTTGCTTCGTTTGGAAACTCGTATTTAGTAATTTAACATATTTAAATTTTTGCTAAATGAATAACCGACTCCCCCACCTTTGGTATTTTCATCTATTGTCTTCATGATTTTAGAAAATGATCCCGTAGTTCTCTCATTTTTTGAAAAATGATCTTGTAACTCCCTAAACTTTTAAAAAGTGTACCACTTTAACTCTTTAAATATCATGTGCCAACTTCTGATTGGAGATAAAATGTTAGGAAAAATGGTATCTTTAAAAAGTCATACTAATCAGAAGATGATACATGGTGTTTAGTGAGCTACAAGGTTCAGGTTTTAAAAGATGAAGGAGTTACGATGTTCTTTTAAAAGATTAGGGAACAATAGATGGAAATTACAAAGGTTAATGTTGAATTTTTGCATACTTTGATTGCATGTACAAAATTGATTATTGGGATTAGCTATTCTCAATTGTCTCGGAATATGTATTTTCTTTCGGGGAGAAATTTAGGTTCACATGACAATGTATTAAATATGTGAGAAATTAATAGATTGCAACCAAATTTGTTGATTTTAAACTGTACTTTCATTCCATGTATTCATTACTAGTGTGACATTGTCAAACTCCTTTCGAATTCATATAAGGCTCGTTTGGTTGGCGGAATAGCTATTCCGCGGAATAGGAGAAAAACGAATGGAAAAAGGAGTAGTGCTTGCGTAGAACCTGTCGCCGGGATGGAATAGCTATTCCTATCTATTATACAACTCATGGAATAGCTATTCCTACTCTCGAAAAGGGAATAACTATTCCATGAATTGTATGATAGCTCGGAATAGCTATTCCATCCTGACGATGGGTTCTAGGTAAATAACCCTCATTTTCCATTCGTTTTTCTCCTATTCCACGGAATAACTATTCCGTCAACCAAACGAACCCATAGAAGCCGAAACTCTCAGAAGTGTTTACAATCATAATTTTAGAAACTTAATGCCATTTTTCTCATCTTGCATTAATTGTTTTATATTTGTTTGTATTTTACATAAAATTAGAATAAACCATTATTGTAGTTTTAAATTTTAAATTTTAAAATATTATGGTACACTTTTATTTTATTTACATATGTTTCCGGGCCCAATTTCCAAAATATAATCTCCTCATGTTCGTTATCTTTTATGTATCTCTTTTCTCTCAATGTCACATGAATTGAGTCCCTAGTTTAAAACAAATAGTTTTGGCTAGAAACTAGAACTGTTGAGGTTATTCAAGGATGCAAATTGAAATTTAACCAACTCAAAATCAGATAAATGGGCAGATTCCCTATTACTAACAGAAAACTCTATAAACAGAATCAGAATTGTGCCACAACAAGTACCATAAAAACAACTAAAATCTGTACATAATCTCTTGATCTCATCTTTTATCATCCACACATACCATATCCAAACCCGAACCAATCTCCACATTATCAATAAAAGGTTTCTTAACATTTCTCCTCTTTAAGATCATCTTTGATTCCTTCACCAACTCAATGTACTTCTTTCGGACAGACACCATGGGATGTCTATCTATAGACATTTGATCACTGCTATATGCTTCCTTAAGAATTGCTGTACACGTTTTGTTCTTAAAAGACAAATAGAACAAATGGGGATGCCTTTCAAATGCCTTGTGAAATTTTTGAGGCAATCCAAAATACTTCTTTAAGCACAAAAGTTTCTTCCTTTCTGCTGAATGCTCAACAAATAAACATAGCAATTCATGTAGAAATCCTACAACTCTTTTCTCTGCAATGTCACTATTCGGATCAAATCCTGAATAATCCTCAAAAGGCGACACGTAAGGAAGCCTTTGAAACTCTTTTAACCAATCTTCAATTTTTGTCTTTAACCTTAAACCCTTGGATGGAAAAAGTGGAAACTCAATTGCTTCTTCTCCTTTATTCATTCCATTCCTTTGCAAAAAAGATGTCATCTTTTTGTCGCTTTGGACGCTCAATCCCTTCAGTCCGTCTGCCATTCCGACCACCTTGAAAAACCCACCAAAATGCTCATCTGGGTGTCGCAAAAAATCCTCTGGCAAACCCAAATACCATGCCATACCTTGAATAATCTTCAAAGGCACAACCTTTTCTTGGCTCAGCAATATGAACTTCGTTAGCCTTTCTTTCAAATCCTCTTGACATTCCTCAAATACCTTTTTCTCTTCACTGTGAATTTCAAGAGCCTCTTTTGTCAATCTAAACCAAGGCAAATTATAGTTAGGACCAATGAACTCCTCAAAAATTGAAGGGTATTGCCTCAAAAACCTAGCAACCTTGATTTTGACATCAAATTGCAATCCACTCTTTGACACTTGAGAGATTGGGATACAAGAATTGGGGTTTAGGGCAATAATGTTTTTCAACAAAATAATGGGTTTAAGCTCTATAGACTTGTGTATATGCTCAATTTGATCGTAGTAAGGATCTTTCCTCCATTTCATGTATACATTTACATAATTCTTGGTTTGTGTGAACTTGTTAGGGATTTGATTGCTGAAAGAAGATATTAAATCTTTTTGAGAGGTACAAAGCAAGGGTTTAAGGGTTTTAGATTTGGGTACTGTGAGGAACATTGAGTTGAAAAATCAGCTAAAAAATATCGCAGACAAGAATGAAAATTCACCTGATTTGGCGATGGAAGAGGCTTTTCGTGAAGTCAGTTGGGGGCGGTAGTTACAGTGGACGTCGATACGAAGGTGATAATGGAGCGGAGAGTCTAAAGCCCTTTCTAATTACACGTCGGCAGGCCGCAAAAATGGGCCTTTATCTGCTAATCCGGCTACTGCTCTTGATCGGCGGCAAAACTCCTCCAATTTGCAATTTTAGGTTTCAACGTTGAAGATGGTGGTGATGTTTGTTTATTTAACGTCTCCGTTTGAATTAAGAATAAAAAGGTATAAACAAAAATCTAAGAGGCCTAAATATTCTGCCTCATATGTCCCATCACACGCCCTTTTTTTTTCCTCTGCGGTCTTTATTAAAAAGAGAAATTAAATCATATTCCAAATTAGATTTTATTATTTATAAAAAAAAATATTATTAATTTTATCATTCATTGAAACATAACTTTTCTACTTCTATATGTTAATTTTGTATATCCTTTGTACCTGTAATATTTCTTATTAAATTTGAATTTCTCAATTTCAAATGTTCATATTTCATGTACCATTGATTTTTTCGAATCGATGTTTAGAAATATTTTGTTCACCTTAATTGTATTTTTAAAATGATAAATTTTTTTCGAAAAAAATAATGTATCACAATCTTATACATGGTATAATTATGGTATAATATCCGTTTTTACAACATTTTTATAAAGGCGCTATACATGGTATAAGAGTTGTATATTGTATTTATATAGTTTTTTTCCTTTATTCCCATAGAAATCATGGCATGAAGACCTTAAACCAGGTATCAAAGTTCTTATACGTGGTATAATAGTGGTATAATGTATTTATATAGTATATCCCCTTTTATGTTTACAATAGAGCTCACTTTTCAATAAAAAATAATTTATCGCAATTTTATACATAGTATAATAGTGGTATAATACCTGTTTTTTACTGTCTTTTCATGAGGCATTATACATGATATAAGAGTGGTATAATGTATTTCATATAGTCTTTTTTTAAATGCATTGTATTACTCTTATACCATGTATAACGCCTTCATGAAAAAGATAACAAAAACATGTATTATATCACTATTATACTATGTACATGACTGTGATAAAATTTTTTTAAAAAATTTTGAATTATTGGTCATTTTAAAGATAAAATTAAGTCGAACAAAATATTTCAAAACGTCGATTCGAAAAAATCAACAGTTTATAAGATATGGACGTTTGAAGTTGCGAAATTCAAATTAAGTAGAAGAGAGAAGGTAAATATTAAATTCTAATATTCGTTTCCTCTTTTCAAGTACAAGGAAAATAAAAATTCTTCCTTTTAGGTTTGACAAAATTTAAAATTTGTAGAACCCAAATTTTGTAAGAAAATATGGTAAAAAAATAAAAGTCCATTGTAAAGCAAGTAATATTTTCTAATATTTTGAAAGTGCTAGTACTAGTTGGGTGGAAAGAGCCTCCCGGTCCTAGTCGGGGATTAGTCAAAGTCTAGGTGAAGATTAATCGGATTTGTATTTTCTAATTTTTTTATTAATTTTTAAACATATTAAAATTGTAATAATAAACATTTAAGATAAAAAAATTAAAAAAAGTAAATTTTTGTCAATTCTTATATGATAAATATTCATTACAAAAGTAATTTTTATTTCAAGTGGTTTTACTTTGATCTAAAATATCTCAAATTTCATATTTTATGTGGCTTAGGCTACATTGTTTCTCGTTTTGAGACTCAAAATGAGACTTCTATTTTAAGTACACTTTTATTTGTATTGTTTTGCCAACTGAGCAACATTTTGTGGATTATACAAATGGAACTATAATTGTTATAAATATCTAATTCTTAAAAACTAGGTTTAGGCAGAAAAAAATCAAATGAGGCAGTGACAAATGAGGCAGTGACTAAGCGAAAATTTTCGGATTAGGCGGTGCCTAAGCGGCATAAATAGGCCAAGGGCCTGATAGCGTCCTAGGAACAAAAAGTGAGGCGGCAACCCTCAAAATAACACCTAGACGGGGCTTGGACGGTCCTACGCAATGATTTTAAAACAAAGATATTTCCTAAGTGTTGTAAATATATATTGTGTAACACATATATTGATAACTTAGTAAAATATCACTAAGCGTGTTCCAATCAAGCATCTAAGATCCAGACGGATTCAGCCTCCCCATTGCATTGAAGAGGCTAAGTCAATCTTATCATAGTTGAAGGATTACGCCAAGCGGTTAGTTAACCGATTCGAGGAAACTGCCTAGACGAATTGCGTTTGTTAAGGAATATAATCCAACATAGATTTTATATCCTATGATTCCTCCACAAAAAAGCAATTTTTCCTAATCAAGACACTCCTTTTTCATGATCAAATTCTATCCTATTTAGGAGATATTATCTTATTAGGCAATAGTCCTATTAGGGATATAACTCCCTCTCCTTATCAGTTAAGGAGTCATAAAAAAACCTATATAAAGACCCCCTTGGGTCACCTTCAAAGGTACATTAGTCTTAACTCTAAACTCCCTGCCTCATCTCTAAAATCTGATGTCACTTAAGCATCAGAGAGACTACGGTGGTTACATGACTAGTCCCACCATAGTAAACCATTGTTTTTAGGAACCTTCAACCATCGCATGAGGAGCTTACAGAGTGAATCTCAGTTAGAAGATTAGTGCGTAGACCTACTTTTATTGACTAATCTTCATTGGTGCGGTGAGCGTTGGCTGATTTACTTACTTTGACGAGAATTTTAGTTCATCAAAGAACGTTACTTCCTTAGTATTCAAAAAAGCTAGCTTGATAAACCATGTACCATGTTGGGAAAGATGGCGAGATCAACCCCTCTAAAGGAGAGAACCACCAAAGTCATGGTTATGCTCCTCCTAGCACGACTGCAATCTCCACCGTGGAAACTACTACAACAGGAGAAAGCACCATCCATACTAATGTAGTAGAGAGAGAAATTCCTCTTGTTGTGCTTTAGCAAAAGAATAATATGCCTCATAAAGAGCAAGAGTTGTTCAGGAAATCTGTTATCAACAAATACTATAACTCAAGATTAGTTTTTAAAGATTTAGAAAAAGCAAGCATACAAATTTTTAAGCATAACGGAAGGGCAGCGAGAAACTTCATCGATGACTTTGACATGACTTATCAAGGATATATGCCTCTTTATTTCTACTCTTGTGTATCTCGAATGCCAATCACTCAAAACATTCCCATATCTAATCTAGTAGTCAATAAGACCTTGATAATAACTATATCGCAACCATATCCTCATACATAAAAAACAGCAAAACAACCTCTTAGTTAGATCAATCAACACAATTGGGTCTCCTCCAAGGCCTAGTTATTGTTATGCACCAGGGATACACACCTTCAAGAGGAATTGATAAAGTCTTGAAAGCTATAAAAAACATGACATTGAGGATTATGTGGAGCCTAAACTCGATGAAGAGTGATGATGATAACTTAGAGATCGAGCTAGATTTTGAAAGATAAGAAAATTCATGTTTTATGAAGTATGCAATGCCTTATTGAGAGGCTCTAATCATGTCCACTCACTCTCCTTTCAAGAAGAACATCATGGATGACAAGCTACCGACTCTAATTGTTGAATGCAGGTTAATAGTACTTTATAGTACTTTAATTTTGGAGATAACAAATTATTTAGGATAGTGAAATTAATTAGGTACTTAGTATACTCGTAATTAAGTAGTCAGCTTGAGTTAGTTTTGTGGTAAAACAACTCAGCTAGACATAGGCTTACTTAGGTTATGGCTTAGTGTTGCGAAGGTTGGCAAGTTGAGTAACTTTGCTTCATTGTTTATGAGATGTAAATCAGTGAAAGATGAGTACTTTTGTTCTATTAATCTTAGTGAAAGCTTAGTACTTTGTGCGATTATGAGTTAATTGTACTATAAAGAAAAAATATTCTTAGTAGATGCTTTTTAGGTCCCAAAAAGGATTTAGAGCTGAAAACAAAAGAATAACAAAGTGCTCTTCAATGTAGAAGGGTGTTAGTACGAAATGTTGGGATATTTTCACAAAAAGCCAAGTCGAAAGGAATCATCTGACAACTCGTTGCTTAATAACATCGCCACGCCAACTACAATGTCAGCAAAAGCGATCAATCAACAATCTATATGTTGCATGTCACGTGCCCTCTCGCATTAACATTACTTGAAGGAAATGAGTCATTGACAATATATTAATCAACCAATTAATATCGCACCTCATTAGACAAAATTCATATCTCTAAATGTCTTCAAATTTATTTCAGAGGGATAGTATTTGAAGCTGCGAAGAGAAGAGATTTTGAGAGCTAAAGTCAAGATGAGATGTCTACAATTGCTACTTCTAGGAATTTACAAGTATAAACAGAAATTGGAGTAGACGTTTACAACCTAGTAGATCACCTTGAATTTTTACAAAGGTGAAACTATGTCAAAGCAATCACAACATTTGAAATTCCAATCAAGCAATCTCAAAGCAAACATCGAATTCCAATTAGTTTGTAATAGCGAGAATCTAATTGGACTTAGAGTAAGCTAAGTCAATCAATTATAAAGGAACCAACATTGTATAATGTAGGACCTAGTAGGGTGTAAAATAGGTCAGGGGGGTGAATGACCCTTTTTCAAGTTCTGATTCAATTTCAGAAGACCGTTGATTGTGGCTTCTGAAGTTTCTTCTGAGTAAATGTGTTTTACTCATGTGAGCACGGGATTTTGTACCAACTCGCCCGTTCAATGATGATGGTTTTTTGGAATATTTATCCTTGAATCACACAATTTTCGACCGTCCGATGATCTTCAAATGGGAGCCTTCCTCGTCGCTGAATTTAAAAGGACTTTAACTAAAAAATTAACTAAAAAATATAAAATACACATAAAAATTCGAAAAACGCCACCGAGAACCGGGTCCGGAGCCTGCCTCGCTTATATTTGGCAAGGCACGGCTCGCCAAAGGGCCTGGCGAACCTCTCCAGGGACCTGGCGAGGCACGCCAAGGATCTGGCGAACCTTGCCAGACCCACTGGTGAGCTTGCCAAACTCGTTGGCGAGGCTGGCCAGCCTCGCCAAAGGGGTTGGCGAGCTAGCTAACCAATTTGGCGAGGTAACCAAACTTTTTGGTGACCCCTCCAAACTTTTTTACCTTTTTTGGATTTTTTAGGATTTTTCTATAAATAGTCGGACATTTTTGGATTGAAGGGGGCTTGAAAACTCACAGAAAATTCTCTTCTTCAGATAAAAAAAAACACAAATCCAGAACACATTTGGAACCCAAATTTCTTCATCTTAAAATCAAATTTCTTCATCTTTTTTTCTTCAAATATCCTCAGATATTCTCGAGTTTAAAACAAATTTAGAACCTGAGTCTGATTATCTTTTTGGATAAATAAACATTTATTTTTCCACATTAAACGAAAATTAAATCAAAACGAACGAGGAACACTCCCAGGGATTGAACGGATGCGCCGAAGTGGATTCATACCGCAAGGGTAAGCCTCTGAGTTCCTAGAACTGCGAATTCTGAGCTCATCATCTGCTTCATCTCTTTTTGATTTTTTTATTTGTGAACCTAGGATTTATTTTATTTATTATTGTAAATGTTGTAATAATTCTCTTCATCTCAATCTTCTATTTTATTTCTTTTTAATTTTTATGTTAGAATACTCCAACAAAGGGAATTAAAATTATTCCTGGACAACAGACCTCATTTTATGCCATGCGGTTATTTTCACTAATAAAATTGATCAACATACGAGTAAATAAAAATGAACTATTTTATTTAAAATAACAACTTTAAAACATCGATGTTTTAATTAGGCCACACGGGGCCTCACTAAAATCAAATCTAACATATGTGATATCCCCTGTGCTAACCTTTATGGATGCATGTTAGATGTATATTTAGGATTTTATT
>CATIWQ010277243.1:0-35672 GCA_949673415.1 Euphorbia schlechtendalii | reverse complement strand
TCTCGATCCAGATAGGAAAACTCAAATCGTGATCCAAAATCTAGAAAAAAAAGAGAAACAAGATGAAAAAGAATTGGAATTAACAAATTGAAAACTCACATAGGAAGAACAGACTTGATGAAATCAAAATCTGATGAAAATAGCAATCGAACTGATGAAACGAAATAAAATGAAAACGTCACAAATCATGATTCAAAGAGAGAACATGAAGAAGAAGAAGAAGAAGCCGCATACAGAGAGATGGAGAGATGAAAATAGCAAAAATAAAGAAAAAACATAGACAAAGAAGAGGAAGAAGAAAAGACATAGAGAGGAAGAAGAACAGATGTTTTTTATGGGAAAAGATAAAAGTTAGTTATAACAAAAATCTAAACTTAATTAATGGTAAAAACAAAAATATTATTCCATTGTTGTAAAAAGAAAAATATTTTATGTAAAAAGGGCATATGCTTCAATTTCTCTAACTTCCTGAAAAGTTTAGAAGTTTGAACGCAAAGTGCGGCCCACTAAATTATGTTGATGGGTTGGGCTACGTTGCCCATCATTAACCGTTGAATTTGCCTTAACTGTTTCCTAAGTTGTTCAATTTTGTAAGAAGCGTGGCAAAATTCGTATTTTCGTTCTTTGTTCTTACGCAATGGATTTAATCAATTAACCGTTCCTCTTTGTTGCATTGAACGCTTGGGAGTTGAGGGGAAAATGGAGCTGCTTAGATTGTCCAAATTCAAGATCCAACTGCAAGCCCTAGCAACAGAATTTCGACATCTTAGAGTATTCTTTGCATTTTCCTCTAACTATTTAATCCGTACACATTCTCCCTGTCTAATTTTTCTTTTTCTTTTTATTTTTTTGAATAATGTAGGATAGAGAGAACTCCGCTGCTCAACAATGTCAATTTCTAATTCAGGTCTTGTTATCATATCTAAGTTGTTCTTATGCTTTTTTTTTTTTAATTACTGAAACTTTACCGTTCATTTGTGTACGATTACAGAAACAGAAGCAAACTGAGGAGGAATCCGGGAGGAAATTGCAGGAACTGCAATCGGAGTTAGCTTCCTCACATGAATTGCGCCTAAAGCTCGAGCGCACAGTCAGTCTCGACGTGTTTGTTAAAATGCCCCTTAGAAAATCGAATTGCGACTTTATCTCTTTCTTATGTTATATTTTTTAACAGGTGAGCTACCTGCAAAACGACAATGCTTTGCTTGAAAGCAGGCAGAAAGAGTTGCAGGGAACGATACAGAATCTGCTTCAGTCGAGGGAAAATTTTATCAACGCTTATGAGGTTTCACATTGGTGCTTTATTTTCTTATTTGAAATTGAAAAGATGATTTGGTTGATTATACTGTTTGATGGATCAAAACTTTTGAGCAGGAATCCACTGGTGAGATGAAACGTGCAATTAAAGCCAGAGACCTAAAGATAAATGTTCTATCAGAAAAGTTGAATTCTCATTTATCTTTGATTGATTCTATAGAAAAGGAATCTATCTCTATCAATCAGCTTATGAATAATGTGCAATGCCTTGTGACCGAAAAAGAGGAAGTAGGCATGTAGCTTTTTTAAATGTTTCATCATCAACAAGACAACTAATCATAATATTTTAATATGTAAATTTGTAACTCATCGGGTTCATAAGCTAATGAAATATTGGGTTCTTGCTTTTTTCGTTTTCCTTGTGCAGTAGCTGACTTAAGGAGCAAGATGGATAAGGTCTCTACGTTTGAAAATCTTTTCGCTGGTAAACGCTTGTTTGTATTTATCTGCATGAAAGAAATTGCATTACTAGAATGTAAAGTGTAAAGTAAGGAACAAAGGTTGTGGGTTTGTGTTATTTAATTATATTGTAAAGAGAAATGGTAGCATACTTTTAATCCTTCCTTTGGCTATATATCTATACCTGAACATTTCATTCACACACTTGTTACAAACTTACAATTTATCACTGTCCAACAATTCAAATTACATCAGTTTTGTTGGTACTTTATGATCTAATAACAAAAGTTTTCAACCTGTTCCTTATTCTAACTCACACTGGTTTCCACAGAAAAGATACTGGACATGGAAGATAAACTGAGAAACAATATGGACGAACTCCAAAAAAAGGACAGGATTATTTCTGAGCTAGGAGCACAGCTGGAAGAAGCAAAAATTCAGAACGACTATCAAGCTCAGATAGAAGATATATCCTTTCCAGTGTTAAAAACCAAGCTAGATTCCAACAAAAAAGATTTACAGTTTAGCTATGATATTTTGTTATGAGTTGTCTTGACCTTCCATACCTTGAGAAAACTATATCAGCAAAGGATGCAGTAATACATAATTTGAATTATGAGAAAGAGGTTGGATACTGAGTCTGTTGGCTTGTTACATAACTTTAACTTATTGGCTTCTTTACTCTTTTGCAATTGGTTTTACAATCAGGCTTTACGCTGCGAAGTGGGAAACTTAGCAATGATATTGCAGAAGGTTAAGGAAATTTTCGCAAATATGGATGAAGCGGTAACAAATTCCTCTTCTGTTTTAAGTTATTACCTTTTCAAATTTTGTTTATGTTCTCATTCATGTAAGCCTTTTAGATTCCATTTGTTTTTGGAGTATTTACATATGAAATTCAGATACAACTCTCTATCTGTTTCATGAAAATTCATCTGATCTTTCCATTTTGACCATTCTTTAGATGGAATAATTCCATCATATGACTAAATTTCGCCAAATGATAGATATGTAATTCTTGACACCTCTAGGATTCTTTCACAGGCTTGCTTCCGTAGGTAACTTGCTTTTGTCATTTGCTTCTTTGGTTGAAATATACTAGATTTTCTTGACAGGAGAAAAGGGCATTTTTCCCTGCACTCAAATGTCAACAAAACACTGATACGGTTGAAAAAAATGAAGTTTATAGGTAAGTGTAGAGACTTATTTGCAATGCACTACGTGTTTCAGAGAAGATAAATGGGTCAAATTGGAAAACATATAGAAATGTCTCATTTAGTTGAGCGAATTCTTTGTTTGGAAGCTGATTCTTAATGTAAAATTATTTATATCCCAAGTACCTAACGAGGATTGAAGATGTTGTCCATAACAGCAAAGAAGCATATCCAAAGAAAAGTCATAGAATAAATGGTGCAGAAAATCGTGGTATTCTCTTCCTCCATGGTTGTTTACAGTAATTTGGATTAGACAAACTGTTGAATGCATCAGGGTATTCATATTAACTGACTTGGTGTATATATGAATGCGTAATTTGTATGAGTTGTTGCCACCTAAATGACTACATCAATTAAATTTCAAATAGTGATGGAAGATTTTCTGTCAACCCATTGACACAAGAGTACAACTGTCTTGTTTTCTTTTCTGGTGTTCTTTTACGACAGTCTTACAACCATCGACCATGGAGCATTTTTATAACTGCTCCAAAGTCCATTTTTTGTGGTGCTTGAAGACCAATCTGGTTATTACAAAAGATCACATTTTCCTAGGCAAATGGACTTCCGTCAGATTGTATACTGTAGGCAACTTACTTGAAAGATAATTGCAAACTTATATATGGCTCCTTAAAGTTCCTACTCTATTTATGCAAATAGGAATTGAAAATTAAAAAGGCTTTTCTTTATGCATCTTGAAAACAAAAACAATCACGACATATACAACGGTCATCGACTAATACTTTGTGTGCAGCTTCACCTAAATGTCAAGAGCAGAACACAATTGGCTATCCACAGGTAGAAAGTAATAGTCATTTGGGCTCCTGTGTATCGGAGGCAAGTGGATCATAAGCAACTCAAAAAATTTATTTGTTTATAGAAGGAACAGATACTTGCCTTGTTTTCTTATAAAAGCATTGACTGTTTGGTTCTCTTCCCACAGTCACCGTACTCAGAATTTCTGTCTGCTGTTAATGGTCAAAGTATTCCAGAAAACAATGGGAAGGTAAGAAATATGTCGTAAGAAATATGTAATTTTTATGTCAAACTAATTGTGAATTAGATTCCTCAGGCTAAAATTACTTCCATGTTGGGCATGATTTGTGCGGCAAATTAGATACTTAATTTTATTCTAAATGGATAAGTAAATAATATAATATTATGGAGTTGGTGTAAAATTTTCCATTTTGGAACAAAGCATACTAATGGAAATAAGTCACAATCCTCCCTTAGAACAAAGAACCATGGAGTCTTCACTCAAACCATGATCTATCTGTCCACTCTCTAGTCTCTACTAACCACCACCCCTCTATGATACCAAAAACACTACATTTATGATATTGATACGGTTGGACATTTCTTTGTTCCGACATATATTGCTTGCAAAAGAATTGGATGTTCAAAATTTTAATGTTACATTTGAAGAACCCATAATGCAGTGAAAACACACTATAAATTTGATTTAATTCCAGCATATAGAACTAAAACTAGTTGACTCCAGACTTGCTTAATGTTTGTGCGCACACAGGTTCACTGCCTATCAACAATACAAAATTTTGATTCAGAGTGCTCAACAACCCAAGCGGAAACATCAGACGTGCCGGGTTAGGTTAATTTTTATTGGGTTGAGTATTTTACATTATAGTGACCGAATCTTTTGATTTGGGATGAGGAGCCTGTGTAATTAATACTATAAATTCTGTGGTGCCAGCCAGTGTTTGAGTTATGATTATAGTCTGACCAGGTAATAAAAATTGCATAACCATTGATTCTTGTGCCGAATTCAACTTGGCATTAATTATATATATAGAAACTGGAATTGTTTTTCAAAAAGGCAAACCCGCGACCAGCTTTAGCATATTTTGAACACTAACTCCAACCACTTTCTTCATTTTTCATTCCCCAAATCACATTTTGCAAGATCTATAATATTTTTGCTCCAACAATCTACCTTATTTTCAATTCCCCATTTTAGATTCTAATAAAGTAATAGTATTTTATTATTATTATATTAATTTATTTACATCAAATCTATTCCCAATAATCAAAAAAATATTAAACATATTAAATTAAATCAAAATTAAAAAAAAATATTAATATAATAACTATTCCCCAAAATGGGGTTTCCCATCATTTTGGGGATAAGGTAAATGGTTGGAGCACACCATTCCCCATTTCGGGGATATGGGGATATTTATTGGAAGAGCCTTAAGAGTTCGGGTTTGCACCCTTTTTTTCTGCAAACTGTCTTCTTCATTCAATAAAATTCAATTTATTTCTAACAAATGAAAATTAAATTTTTTTTATGAATATAGATTTTAATTGAACTCATGATTTCCTACCTTCATTTTGTGAGCTACACCCAATTGATAAATTAAATATTTTGCTATAATATTGCGATAGCTATTGAAAATGTGGTAATGGGAGTAGTGGTCATGTAAGTCATCTTTGAAATTAATTTTTTAAGTTTGTTGAATTGGTGTAGTCATTTACTATTGTGTTAGTGGTATCAATATAATTAGAATAGACTTTGTAGGTTTTTTTTTTATGAATGAATAGTCTTTACAGTTACCATCAAAACTAAACCTTCAGCTTTTTCCGCAGAATGACGCGATGTAATAATAAACTATAAAAAAGATTTCCAATTTTTAATTTTAGTTTTTCTTGTCAAAATTTTGAATTACTAGTGTCTTTATGAATACCAGATATGGGATGAACCGTGGTGATGAAGCCCATATGCTGTGATTACTTGTTTGGGGTGCGGCTGAGTGAAGTGGTTTGAAAATGAAAAAATTGCACTGACTGAAAAATGAGCGCAGTATGATCTCAGTAAGGCTCAGCAAAAGCTGACTAATGCCTTCTATGCTTTCCTTCCTCGCCAACGAAGAAGGCTTTGTTTTTAGGAAATTGGTCCCCCCATACCATATCATACCATACATGAAAGCATGTAACTGAAGCCAGACAAAATTTGGAAATGAACAATCAGCAAAAGTCAGTCACATGCCAACAAAAAGTCCATTGCTTACTGTCCACACGTTCAGGTTTTGTTAATAAGTCTGCCAAATCAAATTACTTGCCCAAACACGACATTGTACGCTACAAATCAAAGAGATTTGTTTCACTTTCTCGAGCTTCGTGTGGTGATTTTCTAACATTGTCCTCAACCTTGAATCCGACTTGGAATTTTACGTTTTCCTTTTTGGGATTGTCATCTCAATAAATTTTAGAATTTGTGGACCAAAAAAGGTCTTAAACCTAAGGTGGGGAGATTTTTGTTTTCTTAAGCTACTTTTTACCACAAGATGCACGCAAATATTCGATTTCACATTTGTGTAATTGGTTATGTGGCTCCGATCTTTTCAATCGAAGTTGAAAGTACTAAACTTAACTTATTTGAACTGAACTGAAATTGAACATATAGAAACTGATTTAAAATTTAATATACTAAAATGAACTGAAAAAGCTGAAACTTAATTGAAGAATAATTATTTATAATAATAATAATAGCAATATTTAAGTATAATAATTACAATAATTCATATATTTTAAAAGAATACTATATTACAAGTCCTACAAATTTGAAAAGTCAAACAAATCACAATGTGACACATGACATTGAGAGAGGTTGACAGGTGCACTTTCACCAAATTTAAAGGGATGGTAGAAATTTTTCAAAGTTGGGGAGGTAAGTGGTAAAAGTTGCCAAATTTGGAGGACTATGGCTCTAATCTTTTCAAATTATTTAACAACTAATTCAGCTCAGTTTATTTTCAGTATTCAGTGTTACTAATTCATATTAATATTCTTAAATAATAAATGGTAGCTAATAACATTTTAGAATCAATAATAATTATTTTTTAATAAATAGTTTTGAATGAATAAATAAATTTAAGTTAATATTTTTTTAATATAGATAATGATCAAAATGATAATAAAATATTATTTTAATGTATATATAATAATAATAAAACTAACAAGGTCAAATAACATTATTCATAATTACAAATACAATAATAATACGTAGTAGCTTGTAATAAAAATCTTAACAATTATTTTAATTAATGATTACTTATAAATTTTATTTGTAATATAATATCATTTTAAAATTTATTGATTAGTGTGAAAATATAACAATAATTAGTATAACTTGTAATATTATTTGAAAAGATTACAGCCATAGTCCTCCAAATTTGGCAACTTTTATTACTTACCCCCCCAACTTTGAAAATTTTCTGTCATTCCTTTAAATTTGGTAAAAGTGCACCCATCAACCTCCCTCAATGTCATGTATCACATTTTGATTGACTTTTCAAAGATGTTAATTTTTTTATCTCTATCCAGAACGTGACACGTGTTACCGAGGGAGCTGATGAATGAACATTTGTCTAGTTTAAGGGGTTAGTAGAGTGTTTTTAAAGTTGAGCCAACAAGTAATAAAAGTTATCAAAATTAGGGGGTAAACTATGTATTAAGCTTTATTTAAATGTAACCTTATACATATGCGGTACTCATGAGCACTAAGTTGAACTGAATAGATTATAATTAAAAGTTCATAATACATGAGTTGTAATATGCATAAAAGAATTAACAGGTAATAATACTATGATACCTATATTTAAGATTGTTCGATGAAATTCCAAGTTTTCCATTTTCACAGTATCATAAAATAGAAATTGCATTAAAAGCAAGAAAAATGTGTTTAGTTGGATTCTAATATTAATGCATTAAAAACTGATCGGCATGGCGTAATGGAATTTTCCGGCCAAAATTTGTTCCAAAAGAGGATAGAAACTTGCAAGAGTACATGAGTAATTAAGGTAGAAAACTATAATCTCCCAACAACTATTAATTACCTGGTATTAAGAAGAAAAAGAGTAAATAATTATAACCTCCTTGTATTTTGATCAAATACTTTCCTGTGTTTTGAAAAATTACTTTTACCTCTTTATGTTTCGTCATTGTCATACTATAAACTACTCGTATTTTTTATTATCCCTTTCTTTATTAAATTTCTTAATATAATATACGTTTAAGAACAAAATTAATCTTATATATCGTATTAAAAATTATTATCTTACAAAGGAAGCTTAACTTGAACGGCAAACAGAACCTTTTTCAATGTTTATTCACCAATTAAATTAGAAATCGCATTGCCTTGTGTATTTAATTATTTTCTTATCTTCTTTCTTGTGCATTGAAAAACACCTCACAATACACTTTTGCCTATAAATGGGAATTACATTAATTAGGTTGATTGCATTTGAAGTGTGTCACAGAGTGTTAACATAGTCAAATAATGACAAGCGCGTGCATGCCACGTAAAATTCTCAGACGGGCTACATCCGCCTGAAGCAGGGAAAGATATTACAACAAGGCTAGGAGTGTTCCTGCCAATCCAGCGGATCCCATCCGCCCCAAGAGTAAGCCTCGGTAATCATCCAGACGGACTGTATCCGCCCCAAATTTGGAAGAAACCAAGTCTTCCCCAATCTCAAGAAAATGTCCAGGCGGCTACTAAGCTGAGTCGGCTTGTCCGCCTAGACCGACCCCAGCAAAGAGTTCAATTAAAACTCTGAGTCTTCATAATTAGAACTCTTTCAATTATGGAGGTCTCTTTGGAGACTCAGAGTTTTAATTGAACTCTTTGTTGGGGTCGGTCCAGGCGGACAAGTCGACTCAGCTTAATAACTACCTGGACATTTTCCTGAGATCGGGGAAGACTTGGTTTCTTCCAAATTTGGGACGGACACAATCCGTCTGGATGATTACCGAGGCTTACTCTCGGGACGGATGGGATTCGCCTGGATTGGCAGGAACAATCCTAGCCTTGTTGTAATATCTTTCCCTGCTTCAGGAGGATATAGCCCGCCTGGGAATTTTGTATGACATGCACGCGCCTGTCATTATTTGAGTATGTTAACACAGAGTATCCCTCAATTTCGTTTTGGAGCTTCTATAAACTCTTACTATCTCCATTTTTGTAATTTTATAAGTGTCCATTTCACAAAATTATAAAATCCAATAAAAAATTAAATTGATAAATTTATCATATATTTTATACTAAAATCTTTTTTTTGTTAATATCAATTCTGATTAATATAAAGATAGATTAAAGAAAATTGATGAAGAACTCATTTACAATATAGAAAGAAAAAAAATGAAAATATTAGTGGTAAAAGACAATTGAAAAATCGAAACGGCCTTTTTTTAAATGCAATGATTGTCAACTACTCAACTTTATCACCCAAGTATTCAGCGTTATTATTTTCTTCGTTATTTTGATAGAGTGGGTTCTTTTCTACTTTACATGTCCTAAATCTTTTTTCTATCTGAGATTATTATAGATCTCATTGCACAAATATGCATATTTAAAAGGCAGGGCTTATGTACTAAATCAATTTCAATACATAGTATGTATGTTACTCATTAAAATTATTTATATCTTGAACAAAATGCACAACATTGTTAACATGCATAAACTGATGTAGTGTATATAGATTACTTGTATGGTATCATTTTGTCAAGAGAAATTTTTAAATTCCTCCCAATACTCCAACTTCAAAGTAAAAATATCAAAGAAAATGACAAAAATAGTTTGGAAATAAAAAGGTCTTCACAAATAAGGACTTGGCATCAGTGGCTGATTATACAAAAAAACACTTAGGGCTCGTTTGGTTGGCGGAATAACTATTCTGTGAAATAGGAGAAAAACGAATAGAATAGGAGGAGTGTTTGCCTAGAACCCGTCGTTGAGATGGAATAACTATTCCTAGCTATTATACAATTCATGGAATAGTTATTCCCTTCTCGAGAGGAGGAATAGCTGTTCCATGAGTTGTATGATAGTTAGGAATAGCTATTCCATCCCGACGACGTGCTCTAGGCAAACATCCCATCTTTTTCCATTCGTTTTTCTCCTATTCCGCGGAATAACTATCCCGCCAACCAAACGAGCCCTTAATTCTATAAGCTCTAGTGTGTCATTGCTTTTTTTTAATGTTTTAACAGCTGTTTTCTCAAAATGTTTATCCTATATATTTTATCTAAACAAAATATGTTTCCTTTTATTGGTGAAAAGTTGCATATACCTACCCTATTTGATTTTAATAATCAGTGTTTTAACTTTTAATGTCTTCGAATGAAATGAACTTATTTAATTAAAATTTTGTTGCAGTGTTAAAAGATTATCATTTTATTCAATATTTTTTATTTATCATTTTAAAATATCAATGCAGAATTTATCACTTTTTTCTTAATTTATCCCTAAATTAATTAGGAAAGAGTTTAAGTATAAATGAAGTTATAAGATAGTTTTTAAGAAGAAAGAGAATTTTATAATAACGTGGAAAGAATAAATTAGTCGTTTTGATAGTGTAATAAATGTTTTATTGGTTGATGAAAATCCTAGAATGATAATTTTTCTACATTGGAAATTAGTTTTGGAAAATTTTATATATGTCTTAAGTGAATTTTTCATGACATGGAATTTATAAGAAATCAAATCATACTGTTTTTCCCTATCCAAAGTCCAAAACTGCTTTTTTTATTTTAAACTATTTCTTAGAATGAATTTATAAAACATTCAACATTTTTTTTTGTATCGCATTTACAATTTTATATGGAAATGATAAATATCTATTGACAATTATGGGGCATTATGTCAAAAGTTTCGTCTAAAACAAAAGTTATATCATTATAAAATGTTATGTTTAATTGAAAATTTATTTGGGTAAGGATCTAACTGCATCTCATATTTATCATTGTTGGACCCAATAAGTGAATAACAGGTCAGAACATGTAAGAGTGGTAAATGATTTTTTATCAATTTTTCACTAAAATCATAGGCTATGTGGAATGTTAATGAAATAGTTATTGATGCAGTCACTGACTAAATGAACTTTTAGTTATCCTCAGAATTTTGTCATTTAACGCAATTTCTTTACTTCAACAGTTAGTGTATTTAACAAGTTCTAAATGCAACAATTATTAAGTAAAAAGTTTAGAAATGGCAAACACAAGTTCTTATCCTAGTTTAACCTCTATCTAATTCAGTTTTTGAAAACTATATACAACCCTAAATCCACTATAGATTCTCCTTTGGGTGGAGAAACAAACCACTACAATTTTGTTGATTAAAGATTTGAGTACCGCCCTCATATCTCAGCTTTGAACTTTACAAATGAGACGTCTTCACAATATGCAGGCTTTGAGCTATGCCAATACACAGGATACCGTCCTCACAATGTATCTAACCTCCCCGCATTAACTTAAACACAAAGTTAGTGTTTACAAGATTGAATGAAAGAAATTTGAACTTTTGAACTTTGTTTCAATAAGATTCGATTACAAACAAGGATTAAATGGTTTTTTGCTAGAGATTGAACGTGAATTTAGACTACATTGAGAGATAGCTTGAATGCTTTTGAGGACTGATAAAACTTCATCAAGTTCTGTAGGACCCAGTAGGATGATAAAATAGGTCAGAGGGGGGGTGAATGACTCTTTTTCTGAGTTCACTATATTCTTCAGAAGGTTGCCCCTGAGAATGCTTCTGAGTAGTTATTCTCTACTCAGAATCCACTTTTTATATTTAAGTGTTTTAGTTGCTAAATTAATAAACACAATAATAGAGAAGGGTAAGGAAATAAGCAAACAGTGATTTTATCCTGGTTCAGCCTCTGTTTAATCCAGTCCTTGGAATCTTTTATCCAAGATTTAATTCACTAGTGGCTTTTCTTCTGGTGAAAAGCAAACCCTTTACAACTTAAGATTGAAGTTCCTTCCAACAATCCTGCCTATGATGAGCTATACCAATACAGGAGTACCGTCCTTCTGTATCTGAGACTCTGAGCTTCGTCTCTCTTAAGTACCTTCCTTATGAGATTACCTAGCTCCCTCAAACTAACTTACCCTTAGCTTAGTGTGATTTACAACAGTTTATAAGTAAATGGATTTTATGAACTTCTGAATTTTATTTCATCTAGTTCAAGTACAAATAAATAAGATTTAAGTATTTGCTAGAAGAAGATTGCAAGTAGATTGAGAATTGATTCACTCTTGAATTCTTTTGTTAAGATTCGACAACCTTCTTCAATGGCGGAAATCATCCTTTTATAGAGGGAGAGAATGTTTCCTTTGATTTTTGGATCGTTGCCAAGAATTTTGCCGTTGTTTCCCAATATTATTTCCGTTAACAATCTGTTATAGTGGCTCGTCCAACTCTGATCCGCGCCATGCTGTATCTAGTTGATTTAGGGGGTCCACTTTGTACTGCAGATTCGTATCAGATTAGCAGGTGAGATTTGTTCTTGATTTCGCAACAACTTTTATCTTGCAGTAGACTGAAGAACAGAGCGCGCGGCGGAATTAAATGCGAAGTTCACTTTCTTGACTTTTAGTACCAAAAGACTAAGTTGACCTTTTGCAGTCTTTAGAAGGGCTTTTTGACATTCTGAGTCTTGAGTGATCTTCTGAGATATTGAACACCTCATCTGACTTTAATTGCTTCTGGATATCCATAGCTTTGCTGATGAATCCTTGTGCTTTTGAACTCAGAACTTACAAAACTAAATTATCTACAAAATCCAACAAGTTCCTCTACTGGAACTTTGATCCTTCTTATAGACTTGAATTTTTCCCGTTGAACTTGAATTATAGCTAATTTCTTCCTATTGTTTCTCTTCAAACCGTTATCACTAAGGAGCTTAAGGATAAATTACCATTTCAATAAAGTCATTTAGACTTGGTTGAATATCCATTTAGAGATAAGAAAATGGCCTTGAACTCAGAACTTACAAAACTAAATTATCTTCAGAATCCAACTATCTCCCTCATTTTGTTGGTTTTGAGTGAAGTTAAGCACAGGATGTACTTACTCCCTCATAGTCTAATGCTTAAGTTCAGAGTTTAAGTTTCAAAAACATACACGAAAGTCAGTACAACGAAGAGTTGTACTTTTGGAGTGAAAGTAAAATTTTTTATTGATGATGAGTACAAGTTTTTACAATACAAGTATTTATAATGAATTCATTTACAAAGTTTTCTGTAAGAGCTAAGAATTCATCATCTTGAGTCTCCTCTCGCTGATCTATCTCTATGGCGCTGCTTGAAGGTTGGTTAGAGATCATCCATCTTTCCCAGATGTCTTTGAAGCTGTGCTTATCTTTCTCCCTCCACTTAGTACCAACAAGCTGAGCAACTATCTTCTGCTCATCAAGCGCATACCTCTGGATGACATCATGAATAGCCTTTGCATTTGCTTGAAGAGGAGGGATAATCTGCTGAATCAGTCTTGCACCTTTGCTGGGGATAGAAGGAAAGATGCTTTCAAGGATCACTTAGAGAGCCTTCTGATTCCAGATCCACTGAGTGTTTAGCCCATTCGCCAGATGCTGCAGGAATGGTACAATCTCACTATCATGTAAGAAGAAGGAGTGGAGAGATAGACCACCAAGCTAATTACTTAACCCATCAATGCTCTTCTGAAGAGCTTCTAAAGTGCTTGCATTCCTTGCCACTATAATATCTCGCGCTTTGACATTGGTCTTGGTAAGGGTAGCAGCATACTCCTTCAGCTTGTCTTTAATGTCATCAACTGCTTCATTCATCTGAGCAAAGGTGGTCTCAGTTGTCTGCTTGTGAGCCTCTTTAACAGCTTTAAAGATCTCAGAATTAAGCTCTCTTTTGGAATCCGTAATAGCCTTGAGAGTTTCATCCTTAGAAGTAATCATTTGCTTCAACATCTCATTAAGACTACTTTGGATCTTCTCCTGCTACCACAGACAAAAGGCATTCTGAGTCCTGAGCACCTGAACCTCACTCTTCAACCCTATGGAGAATTCTGTTGATGTGCGCTCAATGGTAGTCCCCAGAGTAGATATGATATCAGCTATCTACCTCTGGAGAGCTTCTTTCACCTAGCTAACTTCATCATGGATTATCTCCAAACCCTTTTCACCAATGACTATCAATCCGTTAAGTTTTTCCAGAGAATCTAAGATGTCCATGTAATTGCTGAGCCTAGTCTCCATAAGTGGCTGCAAATGTTGAATAAGTTCAGAGCGTATGGCTTAGAAGAGGAATCTTGTTTGCTCTTTCCATTATTATCTAAGCCTGCTCAGAGATGAGAGTTGTGCTCTGGGTAAGTTGGAGGTTGAAAGGAGCAATCTTAATATCCACAATTGAGTCATTGAGGCGAAGATCCATTGTAAGGAGATCAAGTGTTTTCCCTATGTGATGGATGGAATTAACAGGTATAGAAGCATTAGAATGTTCTCCCTCAGCAAGATCACCCACCATCCATCCCCTACTTCCAAGGGACTAATCTCCAAAAATCCTTTGATCCGCAGGTCTAGGGATTAGAGTCAAGGAGCTGTTTGGATCCACCAGAACCCTTGGACCAGAGGGACGCTGCTGTTACTGGTGTTGCTGCTGAGTCTTGGACTTACTCATAGTCTGAACATCTTCGTCCTCACTTGCATCCTCTAGCAGAACTTGCTCTTCCTCATCCTTATCATTCTCATCATCCTTCTCCCTTATTTCCTCTGGCCTTATGTTGTGTTTGGCAAATACAGAGTGGGCCATTGCTACGAATTCATCAGCAAGATCTGATGCTAATGACTGAACACCCCATTCAGCCACTTCAGTCCTTTGAGCTTCCTCCTTCTAAAGAGCTTATAGGAACGGATCTTCCTCTAGCAAATTCTCTTTCAGCAGAGATTGCTTATCAGTCTCTTTCTTTTCTTCTTCCTTTTTCTCTTCCTTCTTTCCCTTGGCCATATCTTCCTTTTCTTCAACATTGCCCTCCTTCTCAGCATCTTCATCTCTCTTGGTCTCAGCCTCAATCTCCTTTGTTATCTTTTGAGAAATTGATGCTGCTACCACAAGGGGATCCTTAACATTTGAAGTTGGAAATCCTCCTAGTGTAGATAACAACTGTTGTGGGGTCTCAAGAGTGGCAGCAAAGAGATGAGAAGGATCAAATACAGCTTTCTGCTGATCCAAAAGGGGAGACTGTGGCTTCTTTTCCAGTAGGAAATTTGTAGGATTTTCCACCTTTGGAGGAACAGGACTTAGAGCTACTAGAAGAACTCCTAAAGGTATGTCAAAGTCCACTGATATCCCCTCCAGAACTTTTCCATTCACTTCTTCAGAATCATCCTCCTCTGTCTCAGAGGTGCTCTTCTCTTTCAGCTTTGCTGTGAATTCTTCTGGTGTAAGCACGCTTCTACCTTCTGACAAAGCTCTCTTCTCTGCTTCATCAGCTGCAATCCTTATATCTCCCACTGTTCCTTTCCGAGGAACATGAGTGAAGACTTCTACTATGCTCAGGTTCACTGCTCTAATCATATCATCCTTCTCAGGATCATCTTCTGAGATAACGGTTTCGCCATAAGTTTTGGCTTTCTTCTTCTCCTTCTCTACCTCCTCTTCCTTCTATTCTACGAAATCAGCCTCATCCTCGCTTGGAATGGCCATGTTAGGATTAAACTCTCCCCTCTTCCTCTTTTCCAAGATGTTGATAGGTTGTTTATCTTCTTCATCATCAGAGCTGTTTTGCTCCAAAGGCTTTGGCACGTACTGGAATTTATTCATTGAGTACATAATTCCATGAGCTTTTCCCTCAGTCACTTCAGTAGGAGTTATTAATACACCTCCAGCAGTAAAGGCCTTACTTCTGTTAGCTTGGCTTCTTTTTACCTTAAAGACTTCCTCCTGTTTCAGCACAGGCTCCCTCTGCCTTTTGGGGGAGACTTCCTCAACCCCTTTTACATTTTCTCCCTACTTGGTAGCCCTTAACTCCTTCTCCCTTCTCACTTTTACATTTTCTCCCTTCTTGGCAGCCCTCAACTCCTTCTCCCTTCTCTTCTTCATTAAATCCTTCTTCAAGGCCTCCTCCCTGTCCCACTTCATTCCGTAATCAACCTTCTTATCAAAGGTCTCCCTCACAATTTCACTACCCATTGATCCATCTTCCTTTTAGTAGTCTACTTCAAAGGATGCCACAATTTTGCTGATTAAACCACTAAGTGTAAACTTTTGGTGAAGCATATGTTGCATTATAACAACAGGCTAGTTGACCTTTCTCTTCTCAACCAAATGCACCAAGATGAAGTGCTCATAGCTGGACACAACATTTGTTGAGTTCATCTTCTGAAGAAGAAGATGGGCCATTATGAACTGTCAATACCTAGGCTCCTGAGGTATGCGAGTGCTAATCTTTTCCCCAAACCATTCTTCCGGTATAAAGGCCTTCCTGTCATATGTTACAGTATCTTTACAGCCTCTTCTTAGGGCTAAGCCCTCATCCTTCAGGTTCAATAGATCGGTCAAATAGGCCGGAGTGATGGTCATCTCCTTTCCTTTGACTTTCGCTTTTAGTTCTTCATCACTTACTGTGCATTTGTGGAGATTTTTGTAGAACTCAGATACAATTTTTAGAAAGTTTTTCTCTTTCAGCCTCAACCATGTTCCTAACTGATGGAATTCTATGGTTGGTTTAAATGTGGGTGCTTCAAGAAACGCGTTATCTTCCAGAAATCGCTGGGGGATTATGGTAGTAGGATTTGATCTGTATAGAATAGGTTTAAAGGTTTTTGGGGGGATTTTGATAACTACTTGCTCTTTGGGAATGACTTTTGATGGTCCGGTTCTCTTGGGCGCCATTTTTATGGGTAAGGTTTGAGAGAATTAGGGTTCTTAGAGAAGAGAGGATTTCTTAGAGAGTATGGAGAAGTTTTGTGATTTTGGTAAAGTGTTTTGATGATAAACAGTCTTTATCTTTTTATAGAGACGGTTTTAGAATGATAGAACGGTAATTTGCTGAAGAGTAACTGTAATGGTTTCAGCATTTACCGTCTAAAATACTTAGGTAACTATTAAGTCTGTAACTGACGGAAGAATGTGAACAGTTTTAACCTAAATATCCAGCTTAGGATTCAGGTTTTGAATTTTGAAATATGAAGTAATTCCTGATTAGATCTTCTGAGACATAGCATTGTATCAACTTTAGAGGATGAATATTGCCTCTGGGACTGGTTACTCTTCTGAGTACTTATACCATCTTCTAAGCGATATTTACACTGGGTTGCTCATGCCTATTTCTCTTCTGAGGAAAGCGAATTTATCTTTGCTCAAAGGTTTAGTGAAGATATCAGCTCTTTGATCTTCAGTGGAGATGTATACCAGCTTTACGTCTTTCTTGAGAACATGATCTCTTATAAAGTGGTGTCTGATGTTGACATGCTTCATTTTGCTATGCTGAACTAGATTCTTTGACAGATCAATCGCACTTTCATTGTCGTAGAGGATCTCTATGCACTCTGACTTGACTCCATAGTCATCGAGTTGCTGTTTGATCCATAGTGTTTGAGCAACACAGTTTCCCGTAACCATGTATTCAACTTCTGTGGCAGACAATGCTACTGAGGTTTGTTTCTTGCTATACCAAGAAATAATGTTATTTCCCAGAAAATGACATCCTTCAGTAGTGCTCTTTCTTTCCAACTGATCTCTTCCATAGTCCGCATCAGTGAATCCTCTTAGTGAGAACTCTCCATTACTTGGATACCATAAACCAGCTTTTATGGTTCCCAGCAGATATCTGAGGATTCTTTTCACAACACTCAGATGAGACTCTCTTGGGTTACTTTAGTATCTTGCACAGTAGCATACTGTATAGTGGATGTCAGGTCTGCTAGCTGTGAGGTACAAAAGAGATCCAATCATTCCTCTGAATAGCTTCTAATCAATTTTCTTTCCTTCTGAGTCTTTGCTGAGTATTGTGTTGGAAGCCATGGGAGTTGACATTTCTCTTCCATCTTCTATGCCAAATTTCTTTAGAATCTCCTTGGTATATTTGGATTGATTGATGAATATTCCATTTGAACTTTATTTAATTTGCAGACTGAGAAAGAATGTTAGTTCCCTCATCATAGACATCTCGAATTAATTCTTCATTTGAGAACTGAATTCTTTACACATCTTTTCTTCAGTTGCTCCAAAGATAATATCATCAACATAAATCTGAATAAGTAGTATGTCCTTATTTCTTCTTCTGATGAATAAAGTGGTGTCTATTCTGCCTCTGAGATATCCTTTTGAGATAAGGAAACTTGTCAATCTCTCGTACCAGGCTCTGGGGGATTGCTTCAGACCATACAAAGCCTTCTTCAATTTGGAGACATTGCATGGATGGTTTGAATCTTCGAAGCCAGGAGGTTACTTGACATACACTTCTTCTGATATGAATCCATTCAGGAAGGCACTTTTTACATCCATTTGGTACAGCTTGAACCCCATATGGGATGCAAATGCACAGAGGATTCTGATTGCTTCAAGCTTTGCTACTGGAGTGAAAGTCTCATCTTAATCAATTCCTTCTTGTTGATTGTATCCATGAGCAACTAGTCTAGCCTTGTTTCTGATCACAATCCCTTCTTCATCAAGCTTGTTTCTGAATACCCATTTAGTGCCAATGATGGATTTGTTCTTTGGCATTGGGATAAGATCCCAAACGTCATTTCTGGTGAATTGGTCTAGTTCTTCTTGCATGGCCATCATCCAGATTTCATCATGTTCTGCATCTTTAAATTTCTTTGGTTTTATGACAGAGACAAATGATGGATGACTTGTCATTCTACTGAGTTATCTTCTGGTGAGAATGGAATTCTGAGGTGTGTCAAGAATCAGTCTTCCTGGATGGTCCTTCTTGGTTCTTATTTCTCTAGGCAGATCATGATGGGTAGGAGCCTCCTTTGCCTCTGGTTATCTTTCTTCATTTTCATGCTCTGAGAATTTGATCTCAAATGGTTCATCCTTTGTTAAATTTTCTCCTTGGATTGACTTAGAAGGTTGTTTATGTGAGATAGAGTCTCCATCTTCCTCTGAGCTTCTTCTTTTTCCTACATGGTTAGTTTCATCGAAATTTACATGTACTGAATCTTCTAATGCTGCTGTTCTTTTGACAAAGACTCTATAAGCTTTGCTATGTGTTAGTAACCAAGAAAAATTGCTTCATCAGCTTTAGGATTAAACTTTCCTAGTTGTTCTTTATTTTTAGCACAAAGCATTTACACCCAAATGCTTTAAAATACCCAATTTCAGGTTTTCTACCTTTCCAAATTTCATAGGGAGTTTTATCAATTACTGATATAATGTTTACCCTATTTAGAATGTAACAAGCAGTATTGATTACCTCTGCCCAAAAATATTTGGGAAGGTTGTTGTCACTGAGCATAGACCTAGCCATTTCAACTATGGTTATGTTCTTCCTCTCAACAACCCCATTTTGTTAGGGGGGTGTGAGGAGCAGAGAAATTGTGTTCAATTCCTCTAGCGTCACAAAAACCAGCAAATAATTTATTCTCAAATTCTCTACCATGATCACTTCTTATTTTAGACAGAAGGACTCTTTGTTCAACTTCAACTCTGTTACATAACCTGGAGAACCCTTCATAGACTTCATCCTTACTACTTAGCAGGATAACCCATGTATATCTGGAATAATCATCCACTATAACCATGGTATATCTATGTCCTCCCATGTTCATGGGAAGTACAGGACCAAACAAGTCTAGATGAACTAATTCTAAGACCTTTTTAGTGGAAAAGTCAGATGTAGACTTAAAGCTCTTCTTGAATTGCTTTCGATACAGACATGCACTACACAAGTGATCCTTTTCAAAGTTTAAGCTTAGCAGACCCTCAACAAGTTTCTGTTTGACTAATTTGGTTAGAAGATTCATGTTAGCATGTCCCAACCTTATGTGCCATAGCCATGAATCTTCTTCTTTAGTCATTAAGCATATATCTTTCTTTGATTCATCATTTAAATTAATTATGAATACATTATTGACTTTAGAAGCATAGATTAAAGTTTTATTTAACTTATAGTCAATGACCGAGCATCCTTCTGAGTTAAAAATGACTTTTATTCCTTGGTCACATAGCTGAGCGACACTCAGAAGATTGAACTTCAATCCATCAATAAGGGAGACTTCTTCAATTTTGATTGCTGCTCCAATGGTTCATTTGCCAATGATTTTTCCCTTTTTCTTATCCCCGAAGCTTACATTTTCATATCTTTTGCGTTCTAATGAGATGAATGATGTCTCATCTCCTGTCATGTGTCTTGAGCATCCACTCTTTATATACCGAATTTGTTGACCTTTTGTGGATCTAAGACTTACTTGCAAAAGTGAATGGTTAGAATCTTCGAACCCATTTTCCCTTGGGTTCGGGTGCATTATAAATTAGATCTGGCCAATCATAGGAATCATAAAAACCATTCTTAAATCTACACATGGAAGTTGTGTGATTTTTCTTTCCACAAAAGTTGTAGAAGACCTTTACAGATTCTCTGGCCTTTTCTTTATGTAGAGTTCTGGGAGATGGACAAAGATCAAAAAGTTCCTGAAGTGGTTGCCTCTGAGGTATGACTCTTCTTCTGGCTTGTGGATTTCCCTGAATCATCTTCTAATAACCTCCTTTTTTATGACTATTTACATCATACCTATATCCATACTCCTTATAGTTCTTTTATCTCAAAGCTGAGGATTCACCTTAATACATCCTTTGAACATTTTACTTTTGAGAGGTGTTTATCTTCTGAGGATGCTTCTTCTCTTGTGAATGTTTCTTCTTCTGATGATGTGCTTTCTTTTGAAAAGGCTCATTCTTCTGAGTTGCTGATTTTACAGGAGTTATTTTGCCTGATATGTGTCCTTCTACCAACATTACTCTTCTACTGAGGTTGGTAGCATTGACTCTTACCTGAACTAATTAATTCTTGAGCTTCTCAACCTCAGTTTCAAGCTCACCTTGCCTCTTGTAAATAGCTTTGGTGGAGTTATCTCTAGCTATATCTCGGAAACAGAAGTCTTCAAAATCTTCTTCCATAAGCTTCATATGTTTCTTGTTCTTTTTAACCTGCTTGTAAATTTGTGCAAGTAGTTGCATGATTTCATCAGGAATATTGAGTTTGGAATTTACCTCATCATTCACCTGAGATTTTTCTTCTGAAGATGAGACTTCTCTGTGCTGCTATGCCAGGACTCAACTGTTGGGTACATATCATCTTCAGCCATGAAGCATATCTGAGCAATTTCTTCATTTTCTAAGGAATCTACAGAGCTCTCTTCTTCACTGTCGCTCCATGTTACCACCATAGCTTTCTTTCCTTTATCCTTTCTTAGTCTTGGGCAGCTTGATTTAATATGTCCTTCTTGGAGACATTCAAAACAAGTTATAGGTTTTTGATTTTTACCTTTGGTTTTCTCCTCAGATCTTCTGAACTTGCTTTTCTTCTGGAAGTTTGACTTTTGGGGAAAACTTTCCTTCTTTTGGAACTTTTTAGGGGTCATTGAGTTCTTCTTCATGAACTTCTTGAATCTTCTGGCCAGCATGGCCATATCCTCATCATCCTCTGATGAGCTTTCATCAACTTCTTCTAATTTTAGATTTATCACCTTCTTTCCTTCAAAATTTGCTTTTTCTTTCTTCTAAAAATTCTGCATAGAGATCTTATGAGTGATTAAAGAACCAATGAGTTCATCATACCTATATGTAGTGAGATCTTGAGCTTCTTCTATAGCTGTCTTCTTAGCCTGCCATTTCTCAGTTAGGCTTCTGAGAATCTTCTTCACTTGCTCCTCTTCTAAGAAGTTCTTTCTCAATCTCTTGAGTTCGTTGATGATTTTTGTGAATCTGGCATTCATGTTTTAGATTAATTCTCCCTCTTCCATCTCGAATAGTTCATAGAGTAGCAGATTCTAATTGATCTTTAATTCTTTCACTTTGTCTATTCCTTCACAGGTTACTTCAAGCTTTTTCCATATCTCCTGAGCACTCTCACATAATGAGATTTTGTTATATTCTGCAGCATCTAAGGCACAATGTAAAAAGTTAATTGCAGCTGAATTACTCTGTAATTTTTTCATGTCAGAGTCATTGTATTCATTCTCAGGTTTAGGAGAGACTACCCCATCTACAGTGGATGTAGGAATGTATGGGCCATTGGCTATATCAAGCCATGCATACATATCCTGAGACTGTATGAAATTTTTCATTCTATTTTTCCAGAATGTATAATTCTATCCAAAGTACAGTGGGGGTCTGGACACAGACAACCCTTCTGGGAGTATCCATGTGATCATATTTCCAGGCAAGTGCGTCATGCTATTTTCACTCATTTTAATCTTTTACTCTAGATTTGTTAAGTCTGATTTAGAGTTCCTGCTTTAATACCAATTGTAGGACCTAATAGGGTGATAAAATAGGTCAGAGGGGGGGGTGAATGACTCTTTTTCTGAGTTCACTATATTCTTTAGAAGTTTGCTTCTGAGAATGCTTCTGAGTAGTTATTCTTTACTCAGAATCCCCTTTTTATATTTAAGTGTTTTGTTGCTGAATTAAATAAACACAATAATAGAGTAGAGTAAGGAAATATGCAAACAACGATTTTATCCTAGTTCAGCCTTTGCCTAATCCAGTCCTTAGAATCTCTTGTCTAATATTTAATTCACTAGTAACTATTCTTATGGTGAAAAGCAAACCCTTTACAGCTTAAGATTGAAGTTCCTTCCAATAATCTTGCCTATGATGAGCTATACCAATACAAGAGTACCGTCCTTCTGTATCTGAGGCTCTGAGCTTCGTCTCTCTTAAGTACCTTCTTTACGAGATTACCTAGCTCCCTCACACGAACTTACCCTCAACTTAGTGTGATTTACAACAGTTTATAAGTAAATGAATTTTATGAACTTCTGAACTTTGTTTCAGTTAGTTCAAGTACAGACAAATAAGATTTAAGTGTTTGCTGGAAGAAGATTGCAAGTAGATTGAGAATTGATTCACTCTTGAATTCTTTTGTAAAGATTCGGTAATCTTCTTCAATGGTGGAAATCATCCTTTTATAGAGGGAGAGAATGTTTCCGTTGAATTTTGGACAGTTGCCAGGAATTTTGCCGTTGTCTCCAAATATTGTTTCCGTTAACAATCTATTAGAGTGGCTCGTCCAACTCTGATCCGCGCCATGCTGTATTTGGTTGATTTAGGGGGTCCACTTTGTACTGTAGATTCATATTAGATTAGCAGGTGAGATTTGTTCTTGATTTCACTACAACTTTTATCTTGTAGTAGACTGAAGAATAGAGCGCGCGACGGCATTAAATGCGAAGTCAGCTTTCTTGACTTTTAGCGCCAAAAGACTAAGTTGACCTTCTGCAATCTTCAGAAGAGCTTTTTGACGTTCTAAGTCTTGATTGATCTTTTGAGATAATGAAAACCTCATCTGACTTTAATTGCTTCTGGATATCTGTAGCTCTGTTGACGAATCCTTGTGCTTCTGAGGCGACTTCCTTCTGAACTTTGCTTATGAACTCAGAACTTACAAAATTAAATTATCTTCAAAATCCAACAAGTTCCTCTACTAGAACTTTGATCCTTCATATAGACTTGAATTTTTCCCGTTGAACTTGAATTGTAGCTAATTTCTTCCTGTTATTTCTCTTCAAGTCGTTATCACTAAGGAGTTTAAGGATAAATTACCATTTCAATCAAGTCATTTAGACTTGGTTGAATATCCGTTTAGAGATAGGAAAATGGCCTTGATATAGAGTTGCTTGCAAAATGGTCCCCGCAGTGGCGTGTTGTCTGTTGCAGGGGAGAAAATGCAACTTTCTCTCGTTCTTGTTAACATCAGCTTATCATTTTTTCAGGTTTTAAACCTTTTTGGGTATCTAAATTAAATGAAAATGCATGGTGAAGTTGACTCACATGATGCTTTGGGGTTCGCTTCTCAAAGAATTTGAAATAAATATCTCGCATTTAATATGTCCTTAAGTTAATCGACTCACAGGATACTTCCGCATTTAATATGTCCTTAAGTCGACCGACTCACAGGATACTTTCGCATTTAATATGTCCTTAAGTCGACCGACTCACAGGATACTTCCCTCTAAGATAGTCTTCTAGCCTCTGTGGAATCTTCACTCTTATAAATATTCTGATTCAGCTTATGATCATTGTAGCTTCTGATGCAGATAGAAGCTTTTGATTTCAGGTTATACTCTGACGTTGTTTTAGACTTAATACTTATTTGACTTGCCTCTAAAGATAATTCTTGCAGTAAATGTCAAAACATCTTCTAAGATCAAGATTCAATAGTTCTTATAAATATGTGAATATGTTAATTGATGAATTTTGTTTCCTATGTACAAATTACCATCTCGCGGGTATTTCCTTACGGTGGAAATCCTCATGAATCTTTGATTATAGATTTTTTAATATTGTAGATGTCGTGGAAATTGATTGAAAATCAACAAATCATGGATCAATATTGATTTGACATTCATCATGGCATTCCTCGATTTTCCATCATTTTCTTTATAAAATAATACTTAGTACAAAGAAATTAATTAATATAATAATGCTTTCAAGTTTCAATAGTTCAATCGATAGTGGATGGGAAATTTTCTCAAAAAGATATCTATGTCATTATGAAATCATCCCGAAAACTTTTGTCAATTTTGGTGTATTCGGTGGTTTATGTATTAAGAAATCAGCTTGAAAACTTGTTAATTTTAGTACATATATATGCATCACGAAATCATCTTGAAAACTTCTGTTAAATTTGGTAATTAATTTGTATCTTATTATGACGTTATCTATATTATTTTTCTGTTTATTTTTAATAAATTAACATTAAGACCAAACACATCAATGTTAAACTACAATTGGAGGTGCCGTAACAATACTGTTCTTCAACTACCGATAAATCCTTAAGGGCTCGTTTGGTTAGCGGAATAGCTATTCCGCGGAATAGAAGAAAAATGAATGAAAACAGCGGAGTGTTTACTTAGAGCCAGTCGTCGGGATGGAATAGCTATTCCTAATTATCATATAACTCATAGAATAGCTATTCCTCCTATCGAGAAGGGAATAGCTATTCCATGAGTTGTACAATAGCTCGGAATAGCTATTCCATCCTGACGACGGCCTCTAGGCAAACACTCCACCTTTTTATATTCGTTTTTCTCCTGTTCCGCGGAATAGCTATTCCGCTAATCAAAGGAACCCTAAAAATTTAGGATAGATCCGTTTAGCGATCATTGAAAATAATGAAGTACTTTTGAAAAATAACTTTATATTGCCGTAGAGAAATTACTGGCACAGCCACTATAAATTATAATGTGAAAATCTGAATTATTATTTGGTATATATAAGATTATTATAATCTGTTCACCGAGAAACAATAATCATTTCCCCTCTCTCACCCACTCGGTTTGGTGTTTATTTATTTATGTTTTTAATTTTTTTGAAACAATTATAGATGTCAGAATTCAAACCTGATCATCACACCTACTTTATAAATGTACCAATCAGACCATGTCTGATTGGTATATTTTTATAACGTGCTTAGAATCCTAATTAAATTTCTTTTAATATACATATGCCTTATATTCTCCTTTTAAGTTATTTTTTTAATTCCTATTTGACAAGGTAGTTGAGCTAACTCATAAATGTTTTTATATCTGCAATTATTGTTGTTGCAGATACATACATAAATTGTTTAAACCGTGACCGTATTGTATAAATAACTCTATACATGTAATTTTATTTTCTTATGGATTTATACTTTCGTTGTATATTTTACATTTTGTTCAATTTCACCATGTATATACACTTATTATATTTTAAAAGAACTTTTTTTGTTTATTATATATGTTTACAATAGTTCTCGATAATTAAAAATTCACCACATATGCTTTTGCTGTCATGTGTTAAACAAAGTTGATCAGAAGATTGTTGCTAAATTTCTAAACAAAATAAACCACATTAATTTAAAAAAATTTATAATAATAAAATAAGTCCCATAGCCTCTGTTTTGTAAAATCTTAATTAATTGTCAAGTAAATTTCACTCTAATATTAAACTTTTTAGGCCAAATGCATCGAAACCTCCCTGAAGTTGGTTCAGAAAACTCGATACCACCCTCAACTTTCAAAAAGACCAGTTACCCCCCTCAACTTGGCAAAAAGAACCAGTAACCCCCTTAACTTGGCAAAAATGCACCAGTTTGCCCCTTCAATACCATGTGTCAACTTTTGGTTAAAGAGAGAAAAATCAGAAAAATGACATTTTTGAAAAGTCAAACCAACCAGATTCTGTCACGTGGCATTGAGGGGTTAACTGGTGCATATTTACCAAGTTAAGGGGGGTAATTGATCATTTTTACCAAGTTGAGGGGGTAACTGATCCTTTTGAAAGTTGAGGGTGGTATCAAAAAACCTGAACCAACTTCAGAAAATCTTGATGTATGAAGCCAACTTTTTAATAAACTAGTCATCGTCAAATCTTTATTTCTACAATCCATGGATGCATAAATGAACCAGTGGAAAGTGAACTAATTAAGTAATTGTCATTGGTTACGATCTATTTTACCAAACTTTAATAATTAAAATACAAAATAGAATTAATCGGATAATGTAAATGACCAAATACTTTTGACTTGGAGTTTAAGTCAATTTCTTTTGGTAAAGTTAGGTTTAGAAAGTTGAAGTTTAGCCCAAAATAGTTAAGTTTCTCATTCAAATCATTTTTAATGTTAATCATGGGTTTTAAATGCTTTTAACTTAATTGGACGTAAAATCAAGATTCTTTTTATCTATTTCGAAAATATAATTTATTAACAACATAATGCTATTATCACCAATAATTAAATAATGGCAACGCTGTTACTGTTGCGGTTGCAGGTGCTGTTTGCTGTTACGGTTTGTTGTTGCGGTTTCTTATTACGGTTTGCTGATGCTGTTATTAGCTTATTTGTAATTAGTGTTTGGTAAAAATATAATTCACGGTTGCGGTTTGAGATTTAAATTACAAAAATGGACATGGTTCAAATAAATTATTAAATCAATAATAATAATGATAATAATAAGCAAAATAAAATTCAAACCTGAGAAGGAATCCATAAAAGTTGATTTTTATGAGGTTTGAAAAAGTAGATAATTTACTAAGAAAAAGGAACTCAACATTTATTTCAAATTTTACCAAATATATATTAGACCCTGTTTTACAAAATAACATAAAACATAAATTTGAATTAATTATGCAAAACGTACTAATAATTAGACCCTGTTCTCTTCCCCTTCAATTTGGTTCAGTTCAGTTTAGTTAAGTTAAGTTAAGTTCAGTTCAGTATAGTTAAGTTAAGTTAAGTTTAGTTTAGGTCCATTAATTTCAGTTAAGTTCAGTTAAGGTCTATTAAGTTAAGTTCAGGTCCATAAATTTTAATTTTAATAATTATTATTCTAATTAATCTTAAATAAAAATTAATAGCAATAATAATAAAAAGAAGAACAATAATAAAAATATTAATATAGAAAAATAATAATTATTTAATATAGGTAATATTGATTATAAATATAGTAAAAATAATTTTTAAATAGTGATAAATACTAGTGTTATTGATATAATAATAGTATTAATGTAATTATAATATAATAATATATTTATTTATAATCATAGTATTAATTAATTAAAAAATGTGATATAGGATAATAAAATAAAAATATTTATTAATTAAAACAATTATAACGTTTTTATAATCCAATAATAAGTGATAATTTGAATCCAAACTACAATATATTATAATAATTAAAATTAATTCACGTGTAATTATAACAATAATTATTATTTGAATAACCAATTTTAATTAAATGAATTTACGTATTATGACAACTTTTATTATTAATGGTATTAAAATTATTTTATTAATTATTTTATATTGGTAGTTATTAATAATATTATTTGTAATGATTATTAATAATTTATTTATTTTTATATTTACTGGATTTTATTATTATTTTAATAATTAATATAGTTATTATTAAATTCAATTAAGTTCAGGTTCATTAAGTTCAATTCAGTTAAGTTCAGTTAAGTTCAGTTCATGTCCATTAAATTCAGTTCAGTTTAATTTAGTTAAATTCCATTTAATTCATTTAAGTTAAGTTCAGTTCAATTTAAATTTTAGAAGTCGAAGAGAATTAAGGCATTCATAGAACTTGTTTGAAAATTGATTATATAATGACAAGTGATAATCAAATATTTACATAAGCAACATCTTATTTTGTCAAACGTACTATCCAAATTCTTCTTCCTAAGTTTAATACGTACGTATGCTACAGAACCTGCAGACCACACTTCTACACTAGCTAATCATGATAAAAATAAAAAATCAAAATAATAAATAAAAAAAGACAAGCACACGCACAAACATAAATAAAACTGAGCAACTGAGCTAATGGATGAACGACACGTGTCGAGATTGCTATAATGAACGGGTCCTACCCGCCATACTGGATGCCTTATGCAGAGAGCAACAAACAACAAACACAAACTGCTGTCATTGCATTATATTAAATTAATTTACCTTTCTTTCTTTTTTTCCTTTTTGTTTAATTCCATAAATTGTTTTAATTCAGATAATTTTGACTTTGATCTATCGGAAGAAGACGAAGAAAAAAAAACGTCTTAAAATTTATGCGTTTAGATTACAAATTGCAGACGAAATCTCGCTATTGTTCATTTGCCCCATTTTTCTTTTCTGAATAATCATGAAGTCTACAAATGGTGCTGGTTGCTTATAGCCTCTCATAGGAAATTTTTTTCTTTTATATAGAGGGAGAGGAACAGCTGGGTTTTCGTTTCTTTTTAAGCTTCATTCGGATTAATTGGTCTCTTTCTTTTATTAAAGATGGAAACTTTCTGATCTCTGCGTTTGGTTTTAGAGAGAGAAAGGGGAGAGAGAGAGAGATGGGGGGTTGTGTATCAACCCCAGAAGGATGTGTGGGTGGGAGATTAAGGTCTTCAAAGAAGAAATTGAGAAAGAAAAGGAAAGCGATTAAGAAAAGAATTTCTTCAAGATTATCAGATGGATCAATGGATATTGTTGACAGGCCTTCTTCCGTACCTGACAATCGCCTCTCTTCCTTCTCCAACCCTACTTTTTTAGGTCCGCTCTTTTTTTCCCCTTTTGTTCGGTTTCTGTTTGTGTTTGTTTTCATATCAATTTTGATTACATTAGGGCAATGGATTGTAGCGTGGTCAACAATTCGGCATGAAATGTGGGCGCTTTGGCTTTTGTATGACAATGATTAGTGTGATTGAGATGCATGTCATTAATTATAGGTTTCTTTTAAAGAATGTGTTGTGTACCTGTTTGAGCTAAATGAAAGATGTCAAAATGTTGTAACTTGTTTAAACTCTGCATGATTCAGGAGGGAGTATAGAGGAGGCATGGTTTGATTCAATCCCCATTTTCGATTCTGATTGTGACGATGATTTCGAGAGCTTGCCAGATGGTACGGTATTTCAATGTTCCATTTTTCTGTAGGATTTCAGATATGGTGATATATGTGAAGTCAATGTGTTGCAGATGTGTTATCTAATAATGGAGTAGAAGGGTTTCCAGCATCAGGAAGCATGAAGAAGGGGGAGCATTGTACAGGTGGGGATTCTGGTAGGAGCTCAGTGAGTGAGGCCCAGAAAAGTGGAGATGGCCATAGTAAAGAAGCCGTGTATGCGGATGAAATATCATCGAGTGTGGAGGAAAATGGTGGGAGAGGGGAGGGGTTACTAGAGAATTGCGGGATTAGTCCGGGGAATTGTCTGCCTTGTCTCTCTACTGTTCCTCCAGTTGAAAAGCGGAGATCACTGAGCTCTAGTCCTCCAAGTGCTAGGAAAAAGGCTGCTTTAAAACTCTCTTTCAAATGGAAGGATGCCCATCCTAATAACTCACATTGTAACTACACTTCAACTCTACCAATTGCGCTGTAAAAGTTTCATTTGTATCTGATAAATGTGTGATATAAGTAACTTAATTATATTTCATTTGGGATTTCAGTTTCGTCGAAGCCGATTCTGCAGAGACCTATAGCTGGTTCTCAAGTACCATTCTGTCCTATGGAAAAGAAAATGCTTGATTGTTGGTCTCATATTGAACCAGGCAGTTTCAGAGTACGAGGACCCAATTATTTCAGGTTAGACCATCTAAATTGGGTGTTTTGGTGGAAGAAATGTTTGTGAATTATGCTAATTTTGTGAATTCCAGGGACAAGAAGAAGGAATATGCTCCAAACTGTGCTGCATATAACCCGTTTGGTGTAGATGTATTTTTATCGCCCAGAAAAATCGATCATATTGCTAGGTTTGTGGAGTTCCCTGTTATTAATGCTTCTGGGAAACTCCCCCCAATTCTTGTTGTAAACGTACAGGTATCCCTTTGTTTATATACTCTCTCACCATAATTGCTTCTTATGTAAATGGGTTGAACAAGAAATACAAACTTTTTTGTACAGATTCCATTGTATAATGCCACACTTTTCCAGAATGAAACTGATGGAGAAGGAATGAGCTTTGTTTTGTATTTTAAGCTTTCTGATAATTACGCAAAGGATCTCCCACCTCATTTTCAGGATAGTATCAGAGTAAGATGGATCTTGACTGCAATATATTACTTTCGAGAAATTGTTAGTTGGGTGCTTTTACTTACATTGTTATTTACGTTTCAAACAGCGGTTGATTGATGACGAAGTCGAAAAGGTAAAAGGTTTCGCAGTAGATTCATCCGTGCCATTTCGCGAAAGGCTGAAGATATTGGGCCGAGTTGTGAATGTGGATGATCTGCATTTAAGTGGCGCAGAGAAGAAGCTTATGAATGCCTACAATGAAAAACCCGTTCTTTCACGTCCTCAGCATCAGTTCTACTCAGTAAGTTGCACAATCAGTTATTCAAGATGTGCATGGAAGATGTTAAAAAATTGTTAAAGTTTTCTTTTTATGTTTTGTGGCTAGGGGGAGAACTACTTTGAGATTGACATAGACATGCACAGATTCAGTTACATATCTAGGAAAGGATTTGAAGCGTTCCTTGACCGACTTAAAATATGTGTGCTGGACGTTGGCCTCACTATTCAGGTTTCGATGAACTTTCACTGAAGTGGTTTTTTTTGTGTTGGAGTTCCGTAATGTGTTTGCTAGTTTTGATGATGGATTTTGATATCTGATGTACAACTGGAACACAGGGGAACAAAGTAGAAGAGCTACCAGAGCGGATCTTATGTTGCGTGAGATTGAATGGAATCGACTATATGAATTACCAACAACTAGGGTTAAATCAAGATCAGTTTGATAATCAAAGTACTTGAATGGTGTAAGACTTGTATTTAAGAAAAGCCTATTTCTCATGAGAATTTTTTGTTCTCATTTGTCTTTTTTTTTGTCTTTTTCCTTTGAACCAGTGTTGCATTTTGTCATTTGTGCAATTCTGTAACTAATCTTTATAGCTTCCGAATGGAAAATTGTTGATAGCTTTAATTGCACTACCATGAGAGAAAATGAAACTAAACTGTGATCTAGCATGTAAACATTAGTCCTATGGCATTGTGGAAACTGGAAAAAGAGATCGGATATATAAAAATAGATGATGTGTTATTTATAACACAATATAACAAATATAACAAAAATGGCAGAAAATAATCCCATGGTGTTGTATGATGTTAATTTTTAAGTTCAAGAAGGATCTGAGGAGGCTGTGGGGCTGTTATCATATTGCTCAACAGTGTCAAAGTTTCCTTTCCCAGTCAACATTTTTATGGCAATTTGGGCTACTTCAGCAAACCACTCATCCTCAGGCAAAACACTGCAAAATCAATCTTCTTCATTACAAACACCATTCAATCATTAGCTCTATTAGTTTCGTTTAGTTTATACCTTTCAGGATCTACCCCAGTAGCAGATACAGCATCTATTGCCTTTGCTATTATGTTTTTGATGGCTTGATGTAAGTTCCTGGACAAGTAACGGCCTTCCGAGGCAAAGAGCAATACAAACTCCATATCCAAATACAACTGCATTACATGTTGTTAATCAAGTAAGAGAAAACACAAACATCAGTAGAAAATACACAAACATTACTGTATATACCTGTTGGAGGCCAAATGGCCCTAAAGGCTTAGGTCCTGCTTCTACCTCTTCCCAGAAGGCTTGATCTTCAGAAAGCCAAAGCACCACTGTTTCTGTTAGTCTCATTAGTAGCACCGTTGCAAACTTTTCCCTTCCCGCAAACATTTCAGTCGCTATGGTCGCCACCTGAGTCAGTTTCAGAAAGAATTCCTGCATACAAACATAGATTTCATAATAACAATAACGTTATTGTAGTGAAGAACATCAACTCGCATAATAGTACCTGAAAAATAGGAGATGGGAACCATTCAGGCTCCTCAGCTTGATCATCTAAGCATAGGTATATATTTGCATTGAGACGGCTATCTCCATCTTCATTGAAAATTAGCTCAAGAGCGTGTAATCTGCAGAAGCTATCTCTCAAGCGATCCACTGAGCGTTGAAGTTTTTTCTTGAGTTCTCTTTGGTCTGGAAGGCGGGATTGCTTGTTCGAGGCTTTTTTTGATTGAAGGTTCATGAAGGCAGCTGGGAGCAATTCATCTGCCAGTAACGATGCATTGGCGAGTAAAGCTAGCTGTTGGGTTTCGGTTTCTGCCATGCTCACTATTTTACAGCCTGACCCTTCCAGGTCGTCCTCGTGGTCCGCTGAGCCTGGTAAAGCGCGAATTAACAAATTGACATACGAGTTGAACACTTGGAAAACGCCGTCTATAGCAGGGCCATCCAACTGCAAGCACTCTAGTGGCGCTACATCTTCTAAAAATTCCTGAATCACAAAGACAATGAACAACTTTTTGAGCAGAAATTAATGTAAGGGAAATGTCAAACAAATATATCATGTTCTTGACATGGAGTAACACATTAGAGAAGCCTAATGCATCAACAATTATCCGAACTTATCCCAAAAACATATTGCCTCCTGAACTTTCAAAGTGACCTTGTAAATTCATCAACTTTCAAAAAGTGGATCTATTGCCCCCTGAACTTTCAAAGTGATATTGTAAATCCATCAACTTTCAAAAAGTGGATCTATTGCCCCTGAACTTTCAAAGTGACCTTGTAAATCCATCAACTTTCAAAAAGTGGATTACTTTTCCCTGAATTCCATGCGCGGTTTGACTTTTCAAAAATGTCATTTTTCTGATTTTCTCTCTTCAACACGTCACGTTTAGATGTTGATACATTTTTTAGAATTGAAGGGAGTTACGGGATCGCTTTGAAAGTTAAGGGGAACTCTTTTGGTACAAGTTCAGGCAACTACTGATGCATTAAAGGCAATTAGAGAGGATGCCAAAATAGTGACCTGGACCATTGTATTGAATCGGCTAGCACTACTTGAAAGCCCGGGAACTGGTTGATAAGCAAGCAGCCAGTCATCAGCAGCAGCCATAGCAGCACTAGTCTGTTCAATTCTCTTCAAACTAGAACTAAACGCTTGCTCAATACACGACTTAAATGTTCTCAACAAAATAGGAGACAAACTCAATCCACGAGCCTCCAACAAAGAACAATGACCCATGCATATCTGACTGCAGTCAGAAGCAACCCTTAAGCCTCTAGCAGATGCCGAAGAAGTCAAAACATTCTTCTTAAGAAGAAGAGAGAAAACCTCAGTCTGTTTAACAGCCCAAGTCACAAGCTCAGACATATACGCTGGCTCCTCCCCAAACACTGCTAAAGAATCAGTTGCAGCCTGTGCAATACTCGAAAAGAAGAGCTTTGCAAGAGCAGCTATATATACTCTTCCACTAGGCGTTCTTAAGCCCCGCAAATTGGCATGCAATCTCTGCTGGTGAGAATTGAATAGTAAAGAGTGGGCCCGGGGGCCATCTCCGAGTTTTTTCAGAGCTAGAACAGATGAACGAAGCTCAACTCCACGAGTCGAAGGTTGGCAAATTGTGTCTGCAATTTGATCGGCTAGTCTTTGTCTTTGTTCTTTGATTGCAGTATGCAACATAAGGAGTGCCGTTGGGTTTAATGTGTTTTTCCTACTGGCTTCTTTCGCCAATTTTTCTTCTTCTTCTTCTAGGGCTGCCATGGCTTCATCCACTCTCTTTTCAGCCAATAGTACATCAAGGTTTTCAAGGAATTTTATTAACAACTCTTCTCCTTTGGAAAGTTCTTTTGTTTCGAATTCCGATAAGTCCTCGGCTATGGATTCTTCGGAATGATCCCAGAGTGTTTCAATGCGGACATGTTCTCCTAAACCATGAACTAGAGCTGCCTGAGTTGATAAGAGATTCCTCATCGAAAGAAGATGCCCTTCAAGAGCTAAAATTTCTTTTGATGTTCTGCATACCAAAATATACAATAAAGCTTGCTAGTTCTCTAATTGCAGCATTCAACTATACCATTTTTTTTGCATATCAGAAAATTCAAGCGAATAAAGAGTAATTTCCAGGCTGACCGTATAAATGCAGAATAATTGGCAAAAACACATTTACGCATTTCCTCTGCAGATGCCTTCTTGAGCTCTCCAAGGTAAGAAAACACATGCCTAATTTCCTGCCATAAACATAATGAACTTTGAATTAATCACTAAACCAACAAATATGCTAAAATGTTATCCTGGATCTGAGAGAGAGAGGACCTTCTCGTTAACGCTGCGGCATTTGGAGACGACATAAGAATCAGGATCAAATTTAGAGCCTTTGAAGACTTTTAAACGATCAGAGAGCGTTAGGTTTCCTTCTAGCTCAGCTGAGTCTCCTATGCTCATTGTTCCTGACATTTTTCTTTAATTACCTGATTCTCTGTTGAGCCTTTGAATTCTTCAAAAAAAAATATCAGATAACAGATGAGGAAATGGAGAAGAAGATGTGGAATGAGTTTTGCTATAACACAAAAAACAAAAAAAAAAGATTTGATCTTGTAAGTGTAGGTACATTTGACTCGTTCCTTCTTTTTAAAGTTACAATTTTGGGAAAAGTTTTTCACATAATTAGAGTATTCCACTTGGATACGTGGTTTAAACTTTAAACCCTAGTTTTCAAACAACTGTTTTTGAAACAATTATCAGCTAATAGTTACCCATGAAATTTCCAATGTGAATCCTAACCAATGTTTTTATAATCGCATCGGACATTAAATTGGGGAATTTACTGGTGCACAATATTACCGATGATATAAACAGTGATTATTCTAAACAATTAATTTCATAAAAATTAATTTATATATAAAAATAAATTAATATTTTTATATTTAAAATATGAATATGAAAAACTATTTTATTTCATTTTATATCATTACAATTAACTCTTAGAAATATAGCTTAGATTATTATTGTACTAATTTTTATAATTTGAACATGCAATTTAAATATAACAATATTTTTAGTGAACCGTACTGGAATCACTAATGATACAGAATTTTATCAGTACAACCAGATGATATAATATGATATTACTAATAGTATTCACGGCCATGCAGATCAATATAACTCCAATTACTCAACGTGTGTAAATTTCATCCCAGCAAAAGTAGCAAAGATAAAAACTTGATGAGGCTAACATAAGGATGGCAACGGGCCGGATCTGGGCCGGGTCTGGCTTGGACCCGTCCCGGATCCGTTTTCATATATTGGACCCGGATCCAGCGGGTCCATAATTTACGGATCCAGATCCGGATCCGACGGATCCGGGTTCAAAACGGATCCATGTAATTAACATCAAATTCTTAGTTTCAGCTTCCATACTTGTACATTTCACCTTATTTTAAATAGTTTACATGCTCATTTAATTATGTTCATGCAATTGGATTTACGTGGATATCAAATAA